>PVKE010004604.1:13859-63752 GCA_004027555.1 Craseonycteris thonglongyai | reverse complement strand
CACTGGGGAAGGAGTGCACTGGGGAAGGAGTGCACTGGGGGAGTGGTGCACTGGGGAAGGAGTGCACTGGGGGAGTGGTGCACCGGGGAAGGAGTGCACTGGGGGAGCAACACACTGGGGAAGCAGTGCACTGGGGAAGCGGCGCACTGGGGGAGCGGCGCACTGGGGGAGCGGCACACTGGGGGAGCGGCGCACTGGGGGAGCGGCACACTGGGGGAGCGGCACACTGGGGAAGGAGTGCACTGGGGAAGGAGTGCACTGGGGGAGTGGTGCACCGGGGAAGGAGTGCACTGGGGGAGTGGTGCACCGGGGAAGGAGTGCACTGGGGGAGCAACACACTGGGGAAGCAGTGCACTGGGGGAGCGGCGCACTGGGGAAGGAATGCACTGGGGAAGCAGTGCACTGGGGGAGCAGCGCACTGGGGGAGCAGCGCACTGGGGGAGCGGCACACTGGGGGAGCGGCACACTGGGGAAGGAGTGCACTGGGGAAGGAGTGCACTGGGGAAGCGGTGCACTGGGGAAGTCCTGTTTGGGCAGCTGTCAGCGCTTCTCAACACCAGCTGTGCGGTGCCGGCCAGCAGGGAGCCTCAAGCTCCCTGCAGGTGCTGCCGCTACCTGTCTGGGAATCCTCCTGAGAAAAGCCAGCTTGGAAGATGATGGCTCCGGGGATGTACCCTGGGGGCCCTCTGCCAGGCGGTGGCCCTCGGTGGCACTGAACGAGCCCCTCCCTGGCCTGTACACAGCCCCCTGCCTCTCCTAGTGACCTCTCCTGTGTCTCTAGGACCCGCAGCTCGGAACCCATCACCGCACTGGCACCTAGTGAGGGCTTGTGGAATTGGGTATTTTAAAGGCATCGAGAAACGTGTATTGCAAGGAACTGCAAGGTGGCTTAGCTGCCAAGTGACGTTTCGGTCAGGACTGAGGATCAGGAGCCCTCGCTGATTCATGTGGGTTTTTCTATATTCAGTTTTCTTAGAAGGGAGCCCACTGGGCACTTGGCTTGGAGGCAGCTGGCATGCTCGGGAATGCCCAGCACATCTGGGCAGGATGTCTTCAGTGGGGTGAACGGGCTCCTCCAGGGGAGATGTGTGTGAGGCAGGCCCGGGGAGCCCGGGGGACGAGCCCTGAAGCAAAGCACCAGCATCTGTGGATGGGAGGCTTCGGGCAGTTCCTGGGGAGTTTCCCCCTAGAGATGCCAGCTGTACGTTGGAAAGTTCTAGAACATTCACGGGACTTCAAGAGAGGTGAAAGGCAGGAGGGCCGGAGACCAGGCAGCCTCCTGGGTCTCCCTCCTCACTCAGGGCCAGGCTGAGAGTGGAGGAGGCAGGCAGGAGGTGGCGAGAGGGGTGCAAAAAGCCCCCCCATACACGTATTTTTGTGAAATAGTCTCTTGAAGTCCCCTATTAATGACTCACTTTTTAAGGTGAAGTCAGTGCCGATCTGTTTTACAAAGCACCCTGTCTCTGAGAAGCCAGGGCTTTGCAAGCTGGGGTGCAAGCTCCTTCGTGGGTGGGCTGTGGGTGTCAGGAAGCACACAGACTCACCTGCTAGATGTCTTGTCTTCCTGGGGGCAGACTGGGAAGGAAACCATTGTTTTTCTGTTAAAACCAAAACAGATACCTTATGGAAGTGAATGGTGTTTGAGAGGGCACTTGACTATATAAGTCACTGAAAGCTAAGAACTCACCTGCGCCCATGCTTGATCGAGGTTAGAGCTGCCAGTCATGAGGCATTGGGGGCTGGCTCTGGTGGGCAGTCTGAGGCTCCCCCATGCTGTAAGACAGAACCCCACGCTCCCGGAGACAAGGCAACCTGCCCTGGGTCACTGAATCCCACCCGGGGCCCCTTCCTTGGACTGTTGGGAAAGAGACCAAGGTCCCACCTAGTTAGCAGGACTGACACAGCTCGACGGGTCCAGAACCAGGATCCCAGGACAACGTCCCACAGAAGCCCACGGGAGGTGGGCAGGAGAGCCGATGGTCGAGCCTCTCGGGGAGAAGCGCTGCCTGCCTTTGGAGGCGAGAGCCGCAGGGTGGGTGCAGGGGTCTTGGGGGCAAGTCTGACCTGCCACCCTTTCCCAGCTGAGGAGCTGTTTCCTCCTCCCCATTAGTTCATGTGGTTCTGGGGGGCTGTCTGTCAGAATGTCTGCCCCCCGACGCCAGCCTTGGGATGATGGGCTTGTCACCCAGGCCTGACTCATCACAGCAGGATGGCATGTGTCCCTCGGGGGCAATCCCAGTTGTGGTCAATGTGTGATTGGCCCCAACTCCGCACTCCTCCCTATATTAAAGTGACCAGACGTCCCGCTTTTGGCGGGACAGTCCCGATTTTTAACAATGTGTCCCGCGTCCCGCGGCGTTTTAAAAAAGTCCCAATTTTTGGAAAGAATGCACGACAAGCTAGGGAACGGCGGGAGATAGACCCAATTTTTCATCAAGAACCCCCTCCCCCCGGTCAATGGTGTCCCGCTTTACCAGTGTTAAAATCTGGTCACCTTACAGCCTCTGGGGTCACTAACGGCTCCACCTTCATGACCCAAGCATCTCCCCAGAACCCCACCATCTAATACGATCACCTTAGGGTTAAGATTTCAACACGAATTTGAGGGGTGGGGGTGGAAACACATGTAGGCCACGTGCCTTGCTTCGGCCCATGGAATTAGGTAGGAAAAAGAGGGTGTCTGTTCTGAGCTTAGGCTCTTGCACCCCCATCAGCCTGAGGTGAGGGTCCCCCTCGGTCAGGGTCCCACAATACACACAGGCAGCCCACCTGAGCCTCCTCACGGGGGGAGCTGAATGCAAAGACTGAGGCAAAGGCAGCTGAGCCCAGCCAACCCTTCAGCCACTGAATTTTGCAGACACTTGCTCAGGAGCAACGGCTAACCGGCACCATAAACTTCTACGAGGCTTCCCAGCGCCTGCTGAACGAGAGGGTTCTTCCACCTTTGGCTTTGGCTTAGGGTTGGGTGCAGCCCTTGTGTCTAGAGCAGAGCTTGTCTGAGGTGGGAGACAGAGACGCACAGCGGAGACCAGCCAGTCTGCGGGGCGAAGGAGGCAGAGCCCAGGCAAGAAAATCAAGGCCCGGAGCCAGCCTCTGGCCGGCCCGTCACGGGAGCTAAGATAGTCCCTATTCCGTCCAGATTTCTTCCATAAGCAACAGAGGGACTCCCGGCTCTTAGGACGCTTCTCTTCTCCCTCTGTGTCCAGCTTCTCAGCGGCAGTGACTTCGCTTACGTCACCCGTGCGTCTCCAAAGGTCAGCATGGTGCCACCACAGCGTTTGTGAACTTGCCACAATAAATGTTCAGGCAGAAAGAGTGGTCCAGCCTTGTCTGATCTAACCCGAAAAGTCATGGGACCCTACGATGGATGGATGAAGAGCATTTTTCTAGAAAAATTCAGGGTATGATAGTTGGGTGGGCCTGGGTCTCCGGTTGTCACTTCTACCCAATTTGTCAGTTTTGAATCAATACACCCACAGCCTGCATTCTCAGCTCCTGCCCGTCATCATCTCATCCTGGAGGCTTCACTACAAAAGCAATAAAAAATGCCCCAAGGCACTTGGGGGCCGGGTGGAGTCCAGCAAAGGAGAGAGCAGAGACTGGGAAGGGGGAAATGGGACAGGCCAGGGAGGGTGTGGTTCACCCGCAGGCAGGGAAGGTGTGCAGGGGGCTCTGCACACATGCACTATTGTTGAAAAGGCCGTGGTTGGCTCTTTCAGCTCTCATTGCTGGCCTCCCGGCTGATGAGAGCACTTTGTGCGCCTTGAGACATTTCATAGAGCAATCAGTTTTCATGACACCCCTCCCAAGACTGTTCCCCTCACCTCTGGGGTGCCCGATGCCAAGGTGTGCCCTAAAAAGTGGGCATTAACTATCCTTCCAGCGAGTGGCTGTGCACTGCAGACGAAAGGCTCCCTCCATTTTTCCTGTCTTCAGATGTCCCCGGTAAACCGAGGCAGGGCAAACACACAGCACACACACAGAGCCCAGAAAACGGACTGTTTCAAGTGGAATGGAGCAGCTCCACACACCTTCCTGGGGCGGCTCGGGGCTGCCAGGCCACCAGGCACTGGGGCTGTGAGTGGGCAGCTCCCCGGCCCACCCAGCTGGGATTCATCCTACTGTGGTTGCGGGCAGCCCTGCCAATTAAGAGCCAGGGTCACCAGCCGCCAGGCAGCGGAGTTGAGCAGACAGAGGGCTGTTTAGAGGCCACCCTGAGCCTGCACCCCTGCCCTGGGAGGTGACACTGGGCAGGGCCAGCCAAGCATTCAAGATTCAGGAACTCCACTAACAACCCATCTGAGCTGGGAGAAGGCCCAGAAAGCAGAGGCTTTGGGATCTGTTCAAACGCGGGGCTGGCCCCTGGGCGGGAGAAAGAAGACTCGATGCTCCCCTGAGGGGCTGTTAGCAAGACAGGCACGGAGAGGAAGGCGACCTGGGAGCTCTGGGCTTTGCGGCCGCTATAAGGTGACCCCACCCCTCCTGGGGGCACGTGCACCCCAGCCGCCCACAGGAGAAGACTGCGGTCCCCAAGGCCAGAGTCAAGCCAAGCCTGGCTCTCACTGGAACGCAGAGCCCATATGCCCACCTGCCTCCTGGTCTCCGGTTACACCGGACACCGGGCTCAGTGGTTGCTGCTACCTGCAGCCCTGTCCGGCTTTCCTTTTCTAGCTGCCACCTTCTCAGGAGGGACCCCACCTAACAACCCCCCCAAATGCTCTCTGTTACCCTGCCCTGGTATGGTCTGTGATTATCCTGTCTACTCCTGTCTCACATCTAGCAGAGAGATTTGCACCCACCAGGCCCCCAGTAAACATGTGTTGGGGAAAAAATGAATGGGAAAAAAAAACACGTGAGTGGTGAGGAAACAAAGGAAGAAGGAAGGCCACCTGCAGAGGCCACCTGCAGCCTGGAAATTGCAGGGGCTCCTGAACCAGCTAATCCTGGGGCTCAGGAGGGAGGATGGGCAGACAACGCTCTGCAGCGCTCTCATCTGCACCCCTGTGTCAGGCACAGCGGCTGCTGTGAGGATTGATGAGATCTCATATCAAAAGCAAGACTGAGCCTCTCTCGTCCGGCTTCGAGCCAGACTCCCGGCCATGGCCCACGCGGTCTGATGCGACCCGGCCCCTGCTCACCCTGCTCCAGCCTCTGCTCTTTGAGCCTCCCCAGGGCCTTTGCACGTGCTGTTCCTTCTGCCTGCAGTGCCTCCCCCAGGCGCGCTCTCTTCCTGCCTGTCTGCTCAGAGAGAACATCCTTCTGCCCTCCCTAGGGGTGTCTTGGCAGCAAACCCGCCCTGCCCCTCCCTGGCCGGCTTCATTTTCTCCCCAGCCCTGTTTAGGTCTCGCCCCCTCCTCAGATGCGATCCCCAAGGAGGCAGGGTTTCTGCCCGTTGTACTCACTGCCGAATCCCTCCCTATGTTCCTCTAGAGCAGCCCCCGCACATCATAGGTGCCCCTGCCAATATCTAGTCACAGAACGGAGAGCAGAGCCGAGAACGTCTACTCAGCGGAGTCCTGGATACGAAAGGCTCTTGCTGGCCGCCCTGGCTGGTGTCCTGCCCGCACCGGGGGCGTTGCCACATCTCCCAAATGGAAACAAGATGTCCATGCGATACGCCAGGCATCCGCAACACCCAAGGCTTTGGGGCTTAGCTGAAAGGCACTGGGTGTCCTCTAGGTCATCTGACCGCCTTACCCGTGTCGCCCCCTGCTCTGTCCTCTGCCTCCTGGCCTTTTCCCCCTGTCCCCAGGGACCCACCGTGCTGGGTACCCAGCACTGAGACGCCCGGCAAGAAGAGCCGCACTTGCCTGGCCGGCTGTCCTCGGCTTGTCACAGTGTCCTGCCTTCTTGTCCATGAGGTTTATGTCCCACAGCCAGCCCCGCAGCTGTCCCCAACGTCGTCACCCAGCTCGAAATGTAGATGCAAGCTGTGCTCAGCTAGAGGCTGGGAGGGCAGCGTCTGATGAAGCTCCTGGTCGGAAAGTCCCGGAAGCCAGAAGTCCACCCCTCCGCCTTCCTCCCCAGCAGAGCAGGACACAGAATCTGCTGGAGCCGGGCCTGGTCGGGGGACATCCCCAACACCCCACCCTCTCCCTGTTCTCAGCCTCACCAAGGCTGAGGCTTCCAGATCATCGAGGTGGTCTCTCCACGGGGAAGGACAGCCAGACCTCCCTCTTCCCAGAGCCACGTGGGTGGGGCTTCTTGGTGACTGGGGAGCCCCCCGTATGCACCATGCGGCCTCCATGCTCCCATCCCCCACCCACAGGTCCTCTGTAATCAGCCGGGGCTGCGTATGAAGACTCAGGAAGCCCACGACATCAGACTCACCTGGGAGCCAGTTAAGGCTGCAGGGCCCTGAGCCCCACCCGGGCCTCCCGAATCAGAATCCCTGCTGCCAGGCCCGGAAGGTCCCCAGTCATGCCCAGGACTGTCACACACACCAGAGCTTGAGAATCTTCCTCCGGGGGCACAGCTGCAGGGAAGGTGATATGCAACCAGAGGGTCAGCTCCAGGCCCTGGAGGCCCTGCCGCCCCCATGCCCAGGCCGCACACTCGGCAGCCAGCGTGCGCAGAGCTCCCTCCACCGTCCTGCCCTCCAGGCTCTCAAAGAAGCGGACGATTCCTGGCACCACCATCGACTCTGTTTTTAAGCCAAACACGGAGGACTTGTCTGAGCTCCCCACCTAGCAAGTCCCCGTGACCCCACCTCACGGCCTGACCACGTTTCCGTCTCTGTCCCCAGAACAGCCTGACAGTTCAGCGCCGTCTTTTCCCAGGACCCCAGCCAAGCGCTCGCCTCTGTCCCTGCCGTGGCTCCTGCTTCGCCCCAGTCAGTCCTCCAAAAGCAACTCTTCCTTTTATCACAGGAACCCCAAGCTGGAAACTACCCCCACGTCCTGCCAGGGGTTAATGGTTAAACAAACTGTGCTATGTCCACACTAATGGAATCCAACCAGCAATAGAGAGATGAATTATTGATATAACGGAGAGGAAACTCCAGGAAACAAGGCCAGTCTCTAAGGGTCCAGGCTGCGTGAGTCCAGTCATGGAGCTGTCAGAGTAGCCTAACCCTAGAAATGGAGAACAGATTCGTGTTTGCAGGGGAAGTAGTGGGGAGGGGGAGGTGTGGCCGTACACGGCTAACGCCAGCGAGCCTTGTGGGACGGAACAATTGAGCATCTGGACTGTGGCAGTGGTTACACCAGGCTGCACCGGGGACAGAATGGTGCAGACCTGCACACACACACACACACACACACACACACACAAGAGAGCGCTCGAAGAGCCGGCACACTGAGTGAGCTGGAGGGATGGTATCGGTGACCGATTCCTGGCTTTCGTATTGCACTGCTGTTGTGTAAGAGGTTAGCCCCGGGGGAAGGGACGTGGGACTTCCTAGGACTTTTCTGTTCAGTGGCCACATTTCTTGCAATTCCATGACCCCTAAGACTCCATACATCCCAGCCCTGCGGTTCCTACGCACAGACCTACACACACTCCACGGAAGTGACATTGAGACCGGCGTGACCGAAAGAGCCCGGCTGGCTGAGGTCACAGGAGAGAGCCTCTGGTCAGGGGCACAGCCGGTTCCAGGGCTGTAAGGAAGAGTCAAGGCTGGATATGGGGAGGAGGCGGGAGTGGGGCAGAGAGGAAGCTGGGAGGGCCGAGCGCCGCCCAGACCCACGTCTACAGGATGTTTGAGGAGTTTGGTTTCTCAGTGTGAGCGCAGCCGCTGGAGAGCTGCAGAGGAGAGACGTGATTTAATTTAGGATTTTGAAATAGGACACAGGCTACTGTGGGAATCATGGATCGTAGCAGAGCATGGGTGGATGCAGGAGAGACATTCGGGAGCATTTTTGGCAGTGACCCTGGTGAGGAAGGCAGGGTCTGGGTCAGGGGGAGGCAAGGACGCAGGGGGCGCACTCTGCTGAGTTTTGGGCAGTGACCTGGCACCGCTTGGTGACGGATGCCGGTGGGGATCCTACGGCGCCCACGTTTCTGCGGGAGGGGCGGCAGGACCCAGCATTCTGCCTTCCTCCTGCCTGTGTGGGCTTGAGGACATCACACAGCCACTCTGAACCTCAGGAACACTCATCTCCGTCCTGCCTCTGCCGTGAGTCAGATACGGATCAGAGGCCCGGGGCCAAGGCCACCCTCTCTGAGAAGGGTCCCTTGGAGTGGCCACCGGAGCCCTCGGTACCTGTCCCTGCATGGCTCTCCCTTGGGTCATGTTTTTGGTGAACTTGGCTTTGTGAGCTCCTGGCCTGGGGCTGTTCTGATTCCGCTTCTCCCTGGGGATAGCCAGGCATCCTGCGGGGTTTCCATCGATGCTCACAGGGTCAGTCTCTCTCCCCGGGTCCCAGCTGGTAGAACAGCTTTGGGTGCCCAAGAGAGCCAAGCTCATGTGCGATCACCAGTGAGGACCACCCTCCCCAGGAGATGGTGCCCTCTCAGAACCAAGGGGACACAGCCCAGGCCCAGCCCAGCCTTGTCCATGCCTGGGAGCTGTCCTAGACCCATGGGACACTTCCCACGAGGCTCTGCCCTGAATCAAGGTCGTAGGAAAGCCCCTCGGTCCCCAGAGACAGAGTGAGGACACTCAGCCAGCACAGACGTGGGGCGGGCAGAGAAGCGGCCGGAACCCCTCCCACCACTACGCTTCCTCGACTGGCCCATGAACCCGTTCTCCCCTTCAGCATTCAGTTCTGTGTTTGTGTCATAAAACCTTTTAAATAGAGGCAAACTGACTCGGCCGCACACATGCGTTCGCATTGGCTTTTGTGACTCCAAATCCCTCCAGGACAAGTCACCTGGAGCCCAGGCGGGGTGGGGGAAGAGAGCCCAGAGCTCTCCTCCCTTCTGCCCGCCACCTCCCACATCTCCCTCAGAGTCCAGGCTGCACGCCCAGGGCTGGGTGGGCGCTCGGGCCGACTGGGCTCCTCTGTGCTCCACTCCATTTCCCGCCCGGCCTCTCCACGTTGAGCTATTGGGGGCAAGGGACGCTTTCCCTTTTCTGTCACAAGAGGGAAGTGGGTCGGGCCTGTGCTAGACCTGGAGCGTCTGCCCGGAGACCACCCTGGGCGGTAGAGCGAGGTGTTCAGGGATTACTCAGCGTCAACCGAGGTCCAGAGAGAGCCTGATCCCCAGCCCACTCCCGGGCCACGCGACCCAGCAGGGGTACCACTCAGCCAGGCCCTGGCCCCACGCGGGCTCCTAGGAGAGGGGCCGGCTCCGCGGAGGTTTGGGGGACAAGCAGGAGGTGGAGGACTGAAGGGGGAGGCTCAGCTGGAAGAGCGAGGCCTTTGCAGGGAAATAGGGGCTCAGATCAGAAGGCAGGGGGAGCCGGGAGGGCTCAGCTGGTTAAGCGCTCACTTTGCAGCCCCGGGGACTGAGGATCGAATCCCGGCCCCGGCCCATGTGGACCCATATGCTGAACTGGGGGTGCTTCAGGGAGGAGCTCAGGAACACGGTGGGGGGACAGCTGAACCCAGGGGGGCTTGACTAGGAACCACAGCGCCGTTCCCTTCTGCGCAATGGGTACGGAACCCCCGTGGCTGTGAGAGCCGAAGGAGACAAGGGCTCCAACGCCCAGCACAGTGGGAGCCTCATAGGTGCTCAGTGAGAGCTCACTGTCACTGTGCTATGGTGACCGTGGGGTCCGCGAACCCTGACCTCCTCCAGGCCCCTCCCCCACAGTCAGCCCCTCCACACTCCTCCCCCTGTCCCCCCCAGTCCCCACCCGGCCCATGTGCCCAGACCTCCCCCCGCGGGGCTGCCCCACTTTTCTCCCGCTACTCAGTCTGTGGGAGGAGAAATCATTTCCTGCCAGCCGGTTCGCACGCCTCTGCGCGGATCAATATTCATAATGGAAGTCATAACCCAGGTGTATCGGGCACCTGCTGCATGCCAGGCACTGTGATAAGGCTTGGTCGCCGTGACAGACGGAGGCGACGTCCCTCACCAGGGCCCCATCCCTCTGGGCAGAGCGCAGAGGTGAGGCCCACGCGCAGCCCCGGCCGTGGGACCGCGTTGTGTGTGGCCTCAGACACACCTCTGCCCTCCGGGGCCAGTTTTCGTGTCTGTAAGGGGCGGGGGGCAGAGGGGCTCCTTGGGCCCCTTCCCACCCACTCCCTCCACTTCTGCTACTAAAATAATGACGGTCACACGAGGGCTTCACTCGCCGCTTGGAGCCCTCGTTTTCATTGCTTCTGTTAATATACACACATATTTTTAACATCCTTCAATGCCCTCAATTTGTTTTCTCATTTTCTTCCTCATTTCAATCACCCCCCTGGGACTAGGGACCTAATTTGAGTGAAGGTCAAATGCAGCTTCTTGGGCCCACGTCTCACCTTCGCAGATCCGGGCAACACAGACAGGTGCTCAGGAAGTTTCTGCTCCGGGCTCGGTGGCGGGGAGGGGTGTCTGGGCACAGGGTGGGGACCCTCTACCTGGCAAGGACTACCTCAGTCGACTCTCCACGGAGTCCTGGCTGATGAACACAGGCCTGGGTGTCCTTCAGAAAGGCCCGGGGCTGCTTCCACCTTCTCACTTGGAGCGGGGGAAACTGAGGCACAGAGCAGGGCTTGTATAACCAGGCCAAGGCTCAGCTAAAGTCTGACCCGTGATCCTGCAAGGCAGCGTCAAGGAGAATGAAAGGGTAGTGGGTTCGCTCCCTGTACACACGTCTCAGTATCGAGCACAGCACAACATCCACCCCGAACTGAACACCCCACTTACTCACTGGGACGCAGCCCGCCCACCAGGCTGTGCAGCCTCGGCTGCATCTGCGGGGCCAGGCGTGGCCGTGGACCGAGGTCAATGGCGATGTGTTTACCTTTGCCGGTGACGTGAATTTAAGCACGGGGTCCGGCAGAAGTAACGCCCCCTTTTTACGAGCTGGTCATTTTTGCCAAAAAAAAAGCAGGTCATTCTGTAATATTAACAGCTTCACTGTCCTCACTGACTGTTTCCTTGTGAATCGATGGGTCTTTGTACTTCAGGGAACCTGGAACACAAAGGTCACTAAGACAACACATTCGTTTACCAGGGGTGGCAAACCTTTTGGCGATTGAGTGCCAAAGTTTATGAAATAAGAGTATACTCGCTCGACTCGCGTGGCCAACCCATCGAGTGAGATAGAGGTATCGATTATTTTTATGTCTATAAGAGGCATAGGATGTTTTTATAACAAAAAACAATAATTTTTTAAATGGTATTCCCAATTATTTGTTTTGAAGTTTAAATGTTTTATTAGAGTGCATAACAAAGGCAATTATATAAATTAAATGCCA
The DNA here is from genome assembly GCA_004027555.1 of Craseonycteris thonglongyai. NCBI lineage: Eukaryota > Metazoa > Chordata > Mammalia > Chiroptera > Craseonycteridae > Craseonycteris > Craseonycteris thonglongyai. The sequence continues at coordinate 52,455 of PVKE010004604.1, read as the reverse complement.
TAGAAAATCTCTGTCAGTCATTTATTACATTTTTATTCAGTGTAGAATAACATGATATTGTAATAAAATTATAATTTATATGAAACAAAAAGGAAAAAAAACATGTGACAGAATTAAATTATAGTAATAAACATTAGTCATCAAATGCACGGAGTACCCATGAAAATTAAAGAATCCTCTATCGTTGTTAGTGTGATTTCTGTTGTTGTGCAGAAGAAGACAGATGAATCACATCAGGTTTATATTTTGTTGTTTTTAACATTACACAAGCTGCACTTGAGGCATCAGTTAAATTACTCCTAAAATCGACTTGACTAGGTTCATAATTGAAAATAATGATTCACATGAGTAAGTAGAGGAAAATATCGAGAGTATTGCCACTGCTACATTTTTCAGACACTGAAACTTTTCAGGCAAGGTATTCCATGTTTTCAGAACTGTCCCCCCTCTTTTCCATAGGACCCAACATGTATCTATTGCTATAAATTTAGAGTTGGCATCAACCAAAGCAAGTAATACAACAGAAAAGTAGTCCTTATGATTAAAAATCGTATACGGCGCTCTTCTTTGTCTTCCCATCCGCAACTTAGTCAGATCCATTTTAGTTGTTATTTGGACCTGACATCTAAACTCCCCGTGAAATTGCCCTTAGCGCCCTCCCAGCTCTGCGTGCCTAAATAATTGCTCCGCGTGCCACTTTGGGCATGCGTGCCATAGGATCGCCATCCCCGGTTTATACCATGCCACTGAAAAAAGGGTGTTACTCCTGCCGGACCCCATATTTCTTAGGAACACAAGGTGGGGACTTGGTTTACAAGATCCCTGTGCCCAAAGGAGATGCCACCTGAGTGGACGCAAAGACACACGGGGACTGTGTTAGGGGACTGGTCACGGAGGTTTCATCAAGGGACCAACTGGACTTGGAATGTGGACTTGGAATGTGGACTTGATCACCTATAATCGAGCCCCCCACCCAGTCCCCTCTGTGAGCCCCACCCTCAGGGTGGTCATGAGGACTAACAACCCACAGCTCCAAAGCCCCAGACTCCCCGGGTCCCTGGGCTTTTCTCACCCTCGTCCCCGCCTCTTCTGGGACCTTCAGTGCCCGTGAGCAGCCTGCTGGGACCTGCTGACCTGCCGTCCCATCCTCTCCTCTCTGCCAGGGACTCCAGTTCATGCCCGCACCACCACCATGAGTAGGCAATGTCTGCAAATAATGATTAAGCTCCAAGATCAGGCCTCTGGAAAATGAAATTTGCAGCCATCTGGCCGGGCTTTTAATTATTGGAGACATTTAAAAGGCAAGCGGCAGCCATTCCTGGGCAATACTCCAGGCTTGAGGGTTTTGGGGGGCAGGACACTTCTAGACACAGCTTTGAAGAGACCACTTAGAGACCTAGGGGACCCCAGCTGGGCTCTGCTCAGACATCACCTCAGGTGAACCTCATCAGCACCAATGGCTGGGAGACAAGGAGGGCCTGACCTGGAGGCAGCTGCTCACTGCGCCCTCCAGATCGGACCCTTGTCATGTGGACACAGAGGGAGAGCTCAGAGGACAGGGACACACAGGGGAAGGTGGGTTCCAGGAGATGCCTGTCGCCACAGACCTTCAGCTTGTCCCACTCGCTGCTCCAAGGCTCTCTCTCCAGGCTCCCGGTCCCCTCCCCACCTCTCAGCCCCTGCTCCCTCTCCCAGGATATGCTGACCCAGGTCCCGTGTGCCCGATCAGCTCAGCCTTCCTGCAAAACCTCTGCTCAGCCCTCCACTTCCCTGACCTAGATTTTAAAATCCGTGTGTGTGTGCACATGGGTAATTATGCGTGTGTGCCCATGAGTAAATGTGTGTGTGTACGCATGGTAGAATATGTGTGCACATGGGTAATTGTACATGTGTGTACATGAGTAAATGTGCATGTATGCACATGGTAGAATATGTGTGCATGTGTGCACACGGGTAATTGTACATGTGTGCACATGGGTAATTGTGCGTGTATGCACGTGGTAGAATATGTGTGCACATCAGTAAATGTGCATGTGTACACATGGGTAATTGTGCATGTGTGCATGAGTAGATGTGTGTGCACATGGTAGGATATGTTTCACATGGGTAATTGTACATGTGTGCACGTGGGTAAATGTGCATGCATGCACATGGTAGACTATGTGTGCACAAGAGTAAATGTGCATGTGCACACATGGGTAATTGCGCATGTGTGCACATGAGTAGATGTGTGTGCACATGGTAGAATATGTGTGCACATGGGTAACTGTACATGTGTGCATGTGGGTAAATGTGCATGTATGCACATGGTAGAATATGTATGTACATGGAAGAATATGTATGCACAAGGGTAATTGTGCATGCATATGGGTGAATGTGTGTGCACATGGGTTAAGGTGAGTGCACATGGGTGATATGTGTGCATGTTTGTCATGTGTATCCGTGTGCTGAAGGTATGTGTAGGTGTGTGTGTGCCATGCATGCATCATAGCTCCTTCTAGCCAGACGCCCACCTGGCCGTGCACAGGCGTAGGCTGATGGACTCCTCAGGAGGTGCTGTTCCAGCTGTATTTGGCTTGAGGACACTGAGGCTCAGGGAAGCGAGGGAACCTGCTGTAGACACCCAGGCCCCCCCACACCCAGGGTTAGGACAGGTGGGTGTCAGTGAGGCTCACGCAGGTGTGCACTGTTCCGGGCCTGGCGCTGCCCGGGCCCCTGCAACCAAAACCCGGCTGCGTGTGCGTCAAGGGTCCCAAAGGGGGCTATGCTGAAGGGTGGGCTCTCAGCTTCCTTTAACCACTTCCCTGAGGAAATCGGGGATCCTGGGGGAAGGGCATGCTGCCGCTCACCCCCACACTTCAGGCTGAGCCTAGGTACATGCTGCCTGCCCCTGACCAGCACCGGGAGTCCAGCCCACCTCTGATTCTCTCCTCCATGGGGGGGCCCTGATCCCCCAGCAGAGGCAGCGTGAAGAAAACAGGAAGAGGCTCTGAATGAGTCCCAAAGACAGCCAGGCATGGGGGGGTCTCCCTTCTCGGGGAGCAGCTATCACCACCGTCACACCCAGGGCACCTGCAGAGGGGTCAGCGTGAACCCCTGTCCTGAGGGACCGCCTCACGTGGACACACACGGTTCTGGGGAGGAGGACACGATGACTCTGCTTCCCTGAGCACCGTCGCCCCAGCACTCAGGCCGCCTCCCACTGCTCAGCCGCCTAATTGCTCAGAGCCTGGGAAAGCCTTTTAGAGCTTCAGGAACCTCTCCTCGGCTGTTTCCCCCCTTCCGTTTGAAAGAGGATGAAGCAGGAGTGGAGACGCAGCCTGAGCAAGTGGGAGTAGGGGAGGGGTGCGGTGGAAGACGGATTGGAGACGCGGTGCCCCCCACCCCACCCAGGTGGTCGCCTCTGAAGGGGCCCGAAGAGGCAACACCCTACTGCCTGGGCACCTGACGACCACACAGCTGCGCTGAGGAGCACGGGGGCTTGGTGGGGCTTTATGGGAAGGACCAAAAAGGACGGCTTATCTTGGGGACCAACCTGTCCCATCGGGCATTTTGGACCTCACGCGCCCTGCCTATCGCGGGGCTCAGAAGGGGGACCTTCCTGGAGGTCAGGGGCGAGGTGTGTGAGAGTCGAAGCTCAGATGGGTTGGTTTCCTCCATCCCCAGGTTTTGCTTAGGGCCCCTCAGCGTGTCCTGAGACACACGTTCAGCCGTGGGGGAGCCTGGCCCAGGAGGCAGTCAGCCCGGTGGCCCCTGTGCACAGAGGAAGAGCAAGTGTAACAACGTCAAGGTCAGATGCTCAGGGCAGGGGAGCAGCGGAGGGTCTGCCCAGCTCTGCCCAACACCGGATGAGTGACCTTGGGCAAGAAAATACTCACGTCCCAACAACGGGAAGAGAACAGCTTCTCAAGGGTTGACACACAAAGCGTGGGGGGAGGGCAGCAGACATTCCTGTGGTGTCACTGGTGGGGCGGGGGGTACGCAGTCTAGGAGGCAGCAAGCTGGCTCCCCGCACCTTCCCTCGGGCCAGCTCCTCCTCCAACAGGCGGGTGAGAGAGGGGCGTCTGAGGTGGGGTCACAGGCTGACCACTCCTGCTGCTGTAGACAGGCAGGGGCTGTTCGGACACAGAGGCCCTGCAGCTGAGGAAGCTGCACTTGCCCCAGGCAGCTGCAGCCCATGCACCCCAGCTCTGGCCTGGGTGTTTTCGCAGCTCTGTGCACAACGCCAACGGGATGGGCCCCCCCCCACCCCCCCCACCCCATCCCCACCCCATCGGCACTGACTTTGGAAAAGGGTGTCGAGGATAGACTGCTCTGACATCAGACGTCGTCCCTGGCACCCTCGGCTTGGCACCCTCGGCTTGGCACCCTTGGCTTAGCACCCTCGGCTTGCCACATCTTCTCCAATCAGACCCTTGGGCGGCACAGGCCCGGGCTGCTGGCAGTATCATCTGCGACGAGAATCGTCTCAGTATTGAGGGAATAAAACTAGAAAGCACTTGATTTGATAAATGTCACCCACTGGAGGCGTTTGCAGAAATCTATGCAGCCGCAGAAGCCCAACAACAAACCATGTCAAAGCAAGCCGGCCTCGCGCTGCCCCGTAAATAATGACTTTGTACTTTTCCAGGACATTCCTGCAGGTCTGTCCCAGGGCCACCCCTGACTCATCTGCACCCACAGAGCCCATTTCCTGAGCCCAGCCCGGACCCACGGGCAGTCTCATGGTCCCCTTCCCATGTCTGTGGACATTGTCCTCTGGGCTTGGGACCCACCTTCCACAACAGACAGGGTCTGGGCTCCGTTATACCCGGAACCTGGGCTGTACCTGGAGGGGCTCCCTCCCCCCTTTTCCCAGCACCCCCTGGATCCAGAACATCGTCTGAGGGTCCCCTGGGGCGAGGGGGCCACGCGTTAGCTGGACATGCCCGGAAGGCAGGGAGGGGTGGCAGCTGGCCCTGTCTGGCTGGCCTGACTCGGGGCCTGAAGCTCTGCACTGCGGTGAAGGGTGGGCCCAGGAATTGCTCACCTCGTGCTGGAAAAGGCCGACTGAGCACCATCTGCCTGCAGCAGAGGGCAGGGGCCTGCTGGCTCTCTGGGCCCCTCCTCCCCTTTCCACCTCCCAAGTCCACATGGTGGGCTGTGATCCCCACCCCGTTAGGCTGAACGCCTTCAAGTCAGCGGGGACGTGGTAGAAACCATCACGGCTTCCGTTTTAACCCACGTGGTTGAGAATCTGCACCTGGCACTTTTGAAATCGAAAGAGGGTCTTTTCATTGTGGTCCTGGGTGATACAGGTGCCCGAACCTCCAAGATGCTGGGTGTGTGCTGCCCGCCCTGCTCCGGAAGGCCTGCCTGGCACAGGCTCAGCACTACCAGCTGTGCGCACGCCTCATCTTCCTGGCCCTCAATCTTCTCGTGTGTGAAATGGGTGAGAAAACTCAGGGGGTGTCCGAGGGCGAGAGGAGACAGCCGAGGTGGCTTTACTTTGTAAACTTGACAGCACTGATCAGGGTCACAGTCATGTCCCCGGACCAGGTGCCAGGGAAAGACAGGAAGCTGGTCATGGGTGATTCTCCTACCCTTGCACTTCTGAGGACAGTGAGCCATGGAGAAGCCCCTTGGAAAATTCTCACTGGTGGCCCAGAGTAGGGAGGCTCAGTGACACCTCCCATTTCTCCAAGGAGAAAGCAGCCCTCCCACCACCACCTCCTGGGTCGGTTCCCGCAGTCCTGGGTAGAACTGGCTGCCACCTCCCAGCGCGGGATGAGGAACCGCGGTCCCACGGAGACCACAGGCTTGCCCGCAGTCCCACAGACCCCAGACCCCAGACCCCAGAAGTGCTTCACATCCCCCCAGCCTGCCTTCCCAAACACTGGGGACGACCGAGCAATCCCCACAAGCCGGGCCCTGTTCCGATGCCATAGTGCCTGTCCCTAAGAGGAGGTATTCGTCCTCCGCGATGGGGAAGACATCGAAGGCCCCCGAAGTTGAACCCCCAGCTCCAGGGTCACGTGGGATGAGACCCGTCTTCTGCTCGACCTTGCAGCCTGCAGCCTCCGCTCCCGGGGCCGTTCCCAGGAACGGAGACGCAGGCTGGCCTTCCTGCCCAGCTGACAGGAAGCCGCCGAGGGACGGCCACGTGGACGCGTGTTTCCTGAGACTCTGAGAAATAGTCTGCAGGCCGGCTGGCAGGTCCGGCAAGCCACCCCTCCCCAAGGTGACCTCGAGTGACCCGGGTCCTGGCTGGGAGGCCGTCACGCAGTCACATCTATCACGAGAAAGATGTCTCACCTCCTAGCACAGCTTCAACCTTGACCCTCCGGTAGTTAGAACCCCACTCCCACCCCATCTCTGCCCTTCCAAGGGACCCCTGAGCTCAGCTCCACTAGGGGAGGCCCCCCGGCTGGGAGCGGGGGCTCCCACACTCACCAGGGCGGCGGTACCAGCTCCCGTGAAAGGCTCCGAAGCCGGCTCTCCCTTCCACACCCTGGTGTTCTTGCTGAAAACCCAGCTTCTCCCGGGGCTCCTGAGGTTCAGCACCCACACGCGCAAGCACGCACACACACGCGCACACGCAATCTCCTTTATGCCGCCCCACGTCCCCCCATGGCGCTGATCACCCTATTTGGTGGCACACGGCTTACTCGTTGATCATGCCCTGTGTAGGGTCTCTGCCCGCTCCCTACAACGTGAGCCGGGCCTGGCATCTTACAGGGACCTGAAGACACTCGTCCGAAGCCTCTGCAGAGCTCTGGTCAACGGCACCCCACCAGCACCCCGAAGCTCATAAACCAGGATTCCAGCCCCACTATCAGCCTCCCCTCCCCTCCACACGCCTTGACCCTGAAGCTCCCGGTGCCCTTTGCCCTTTGCCCGAGCAGCTTCCTGTGCTGAGTGTGATTGTATTTGTTTAGTGGCTCCTGTTTGTTTGCAAAGCACCATCCCAATTGCCCTCCTCGGGCCTCCTGGACAGGTGAAAACTCAGGGCTCCCAAGGTTCCAGACTCCACCCCCAGGTTCCTGACTCCTGCACCCCAACTCGGCAGCCCCTCGGCACTGGGGCGCCCTGACTGGTCAGAAGCGCTTGCCGGGCTTGAGTGGCACCAGCTTCCTGTGCCGGTCCGGCTGCGCCCTTCCAGAACCACTCGGCACACGGACTCGGGCTGCTTCAGAGAGACGGATGGTGGCTCCGGTGACCCCCGCAAGCAAGGACCGCTTCTCCCGCCTCAGCCTTTCCGGGTGCCTTCGGCTGCTTGCCTTGTGACCTGGATTTCCATCTGACCAGCCTGAGGGACAGGAATCAGGGGGTGTCTCGGGCCTGGGTTTTAGGAAGGGACCTAAAGGCTTCGGTAAAACTGCCTCGTGACAATAGTGGCAGAACCCCCGTCTCTGCATCTAAAGCTAGGATCCTCACAGTTTACCCGCGTGCCCCCAAACTGCAACATTTGGGAGAGAGAGGGTTTCTTTTGAGCAGGGAGCTGAGATGAAAGGGTGTGGCCGGAACCCTGCTGGGACCTTCCTGCCCACCTCACACGAGAATCTCTCTGCAGTGACCTCCCACAGAGTGGAGAGGTGCTGAGAGGTGGCGGGAGAGCCCTGAGCGCCTGGATACAGCCATACCTGCATGAGGACTCGTGAGCCTACCAGCCCCTTCGGTGTGTTCACACTCAGCTCCTTACTTTGCGTAAGCCAGGTGCAGCTTTGCACACACAAAGTGCCCGGTAATGGCACCTAGAAGACTGAGTTCCCGACAAAGTCTAAGCTTACTGTAATCGTGATCATGGCCATTATAATTCCTGTTCACTGATAACATAATTACAAAAGACGTTCAGCCAGCCATCCAGAGCTGTAGGAAAGGTCCAAGGCCGTCTCTTTCCCTGTGCTTGGGAACAATTAATATTAATGAGGAAAGACATGCACGAACATAGAGTAAGTACCCCCACTTCCTGTGTTCCAGGCACTGGGCTAGACCCTTCCAAGCACTTTATTTCATCTTCCCAACAATGCTGAGAGGCAGCTTAGGATAACTCCAGCTCCCAGAATAAATTGTTCCAAATGAAGGATGGCTTACAACCACAGGAATGGCGGTCTGCTGGTGGCCTCAGTTTCCCCTGCAAGGTCTCCCACCTCAATCAGCTCATTTCAAAGAGGAAGACAAGGGCTGGCCCCACTCAGACCTTTGTGTCCATGAGTGGGATGACAATGTCCCCAAATGGTGGGCTCCCAGATGGCTCGCCGAATCCTGCAGATCCCCAGAGCCCCCGACAAAGCCCCCCACCCTCCCTTTGGGTTCATGCTTCCCACTGCTGGGGTCCCAGGGATCTCCCCGCTTTCTGCATGCAGCAGCTGAAAAGAAAAGTCGATGTGATTCCACACTAAGCAGCCAGCAGGGGCCAAGTTGAGGGGGCGGGCCTTCCTGCCTCCCACCTGAGCACTGGTCCACACCCTAGGCCAGAGGCCCAGGGAAGGGCAGGACTCACCCCAGGTCACCAAGCAAGTTAACGAGCAAGCGTGTTTGTGTTCCTGAACCCACCCAAAGGTGTGCTAGGCCACGCCCCAGAGGGCATAGTTTTCCGGGTGCTTTCCCTGGACCTGGAGATAAAGAGCCAGTTAAGTCTGAGCACCGCAGGTTGGTGGAGGCCAGTGTGGGGCACTAACAAGCTTTCTTCAATGAAGGAGCAGCCTCTTCTTGCTGCCCAGGTAGACCCAGCCCTGCTCCGGACAGCAGGCAGCCGGGCCTCAGCAGGAGCGGCCCATCCCTCCTGTCTGCGGTGTGGGAAGGTCTCTCCAGGGTGTGGGAAGGTCTCTCCAGGGTGTGGGAAGGTCTCTCCAGGGGAGGTTCCGTTCCAGTGTTGGTTCTCAACCTCCGCTGTGCATTTAAACCGCTGGGGGAAGCCGGGACAGCTCAGCAGGTTAAGCACTTGCTTTGCAGCCCCAGGGTCCGAGGATTGAATCCTAGCCCCGGCCCATGCAGAACCCTATGCTGAACTGGGGTGTGCCCTAGTTCGGCTCTCACTGGGGCAAGCTCCCCACGTGGGAGGCCCCCGGTTTGGGCACCAGTTCAGGGGGACCACCTGTGTGGAATGAACCATGTTGAAAACTGATGACATACAACTATGGAGACGGCTCTGGGCCCTCCCCCTTCTCTCTGCCTCTGTCTCTGTCAAAATAACTAACTGAATAAATATGCTGGGAATTAAAAGTACTGATGCAAAGCCCAGAGGCCTGGGTTTAGTCGGTTTGTGGTAGGGCCCAGGCGGTGACTCCAACGCAAACCAGGCTGAAAGCCACCGAGCTAAGTTAGGAAGGCTGAGGTTACAGGAGCCCCATCGCTGCACGGGGGGCCGGACACCCGGTGTCTGTAGTGTGTTTGGCTTAGCATGGTGTAAACACACACACACACACACACACTGCCAAACTACTATGTGTGAACAAGGAGCTGGTGAAATTCCTCCCAATTCATACCCGTCTCCAGTGGGGACCGGGTCACACTGAGGGCACTTCTATGAGGCCACCAACACAAGTTCTGGAAAAGGGAGGACAGAAGACGGACGCTTTCCTGATTGGAAGAGAAGAGACAAACCGCCACCCGGAGTCACTAAGTGCAGATACAGAAGTGCTCCGCGGGAGCACAGCCGGTGACCAACAGGCAGTGGCGTTGAGAGTGGGGGAGGGGGGACCCAGGGACGGCGCGACTTAAGGGGGGGAAACATCTAAGGTAGGAACTTCAGGAGACAAAACAGCTGCATTCTGGAAAATACCAGATGGTCAGGTTAACAGCTCTTGATGGCCTTGGGGTTTCCACCCACAAAATTGGTGGCCTGGACTTTACAGGCAGGAGGGAGAGACGGACCCTGAGACGAGGGGACATCACAGGCCGATGTCTCTCTCCTGGAGGCAGGACAGAGAGCCAATCAGGCGCTGCGTCTGGTCGGGGCGCTCGGCCTGGGAATCCGGCTCCGACCCCCTGGAAGGGCTATTTGGTGGCCGCCCAACAAACCAACGTGTGTGGGGCGAGTTCTTCCCAGGGCTACGGGTGCCCAGTGGAAAGGTTTGTGCTGAGAGGTAGGAACTGGTGGGAGAATGGATGGCGGCTGCTTAGTTTTTCCAAATGGCCTCCCAGCAAGACGGCAGGAGCTAGCTGGGGACAAGGAGGGCCAGCCTTGTAACAAAGCCACAGCCAGGAACTGAGGGGCTACCAAGGGGCAGGCGGGGGCAGGGGGGCCAGGAGGCGGGCCCAGTTCCTGGGAACCAGGGCTAGACGTGTCTTTAGAAAAATGGACCCTCCCACGTTCAACCACTCACGCTTCACCACCAGCAAAACGAACCTTTAAAAGTCTGTCTCAATGTAGTCCTGAGAGCAAGAGAAGACAACTCAGTGAAATCAAATCGGACAGGCCCCCGGGGCCTCTCAGGAGATGATGGAAACTTAGCAGCTTCCTTCACTTCCGCTCCTGTGATCGGAGGCCGTCCCTGTGAAAAGAATTCGGGCACTTCAACACTGCCCAGGGATTCCGGGGTGCACGCGCTGAGGGGATTCCGGGGTGCATGTGCTGAGGGGATTCCGGGGTGCATGAAGGTGAGGGGTGTGGGCAAAGGAGCTGTGTTCTGAGCTTTGGGGTCACACAAGCCTGACTCTGGACTCCATCACCCTATGCTGTTAAGTTTCTTCAAGTTACTCAGCCTCTCTGGGTCCAATTTCCTTGTTGGCTATGGGAGTGGGGTGGGTGACACCTACCCCAGAGCTGGGAGAATCGAATGCGCCCCCTTGGGGACAACACCGGCCACAGCCCCTGGCATGTTATGTTGAAGAACTCACTGTCGGTGGGTGTCCTCTTTGAAAATTCAAAGCTCAAGAAACTCACCAAGTTCATCCCACACTCTGGATCTTGGACTCCAGGTGTTTTGTCATCATGAGCGTTCTTCTGTTTGGCGAGTCACACAGAGCCGAGGTCTGACTTACCGTGGGACTTGTGTGGCCTGCTCCATCCCCTCCCTAAACCGGGACCCCTGCTTTCTGCCCCAGCCTAGAACCTGCTGTGGTCACGAACCATCTGAGGGCAGACGTCGCTGCACAGGGCACGTGGCCCAGAGCTGGGCACATGGAATGCAGAGAGAATGTTCGTGTAAAGAAAGGGCGGGGGCAGGTGTGGGACGGCCGGGGGGCTGAGGGCTGGCCTGTGCTGACACCCCCGGGGAGGGCAGGGCCTCCACCCCCATCCCAGATGTCGTGGGTGGGGGGTCACGCACTTACCGAGTATGATTGTTCCCAGAGCTGCCTTCACAAAGTACCACAGATGGCTGGCTTCAAACAACCGAGACGCACCGTCTCAGGATCCGGAAGCTAGAAATCCAAAATCAAGGAGTTGGCTGGACCGTGCTCCCTCCGAAGGCTCCGGGGAGGCTCCTTCCTGCTCCTTCCACGTCCTGGTGACCCCAGGTGGCCCTCAGCTCTGGGTGGCATCCCTCCAACCTCTGCCTCTGTCTTCCCACGGCCCTCGGTGTTTGTGTCTGGGTCTCTCTCCCGTTCTCATAAGGATCTCGTTGGATCAGGAACCCACCCTATCCCAGCATGACCTCATCTTAACTGATTACATCTGCAAAGACCCTATTTCTAAACGAGCCCACAGGGGTTAGGAATTCAACATACCTTTTAGGGGACCCAATTCAACCCACAGCGGGGGGTGAGGGTAGGGAGAATCGGGTCCCAGGGCATTCTGGGCCCTCTGGGCACGGCACCTGTAACCCTGAGTTTGCTCCCTGTAGACTGAGAACGGCTTCCCTCTCCTGCACCATCATGAAGATCAGAGGAGATGAGAGATGTCCCTGTACCCACAGGGGGACGGGAAAGGGGGCAGAGAGTGGGGTCCCCACTTTGCCACCGACAAGTGAAGACGTTAGCGGATTCAAGCCTCTGGCTGTCCGCCACAGGCCAGCCCCCTGCAGCCCAGCTATTAAGCGTGAACAGACCCAACGGATCTGGGGGCCCTGCCTGGTGCCTGAGCCCCGGAGATGCTGAGACTCAGAGCTGTGCCCCCATTCCTTCCCCTCCTGCTGAATGGGGTCACCTACCCCAAGGGGCCCCTAACGCCCCACGCCCATGCTTTGATCATTCGGGGGTGCTGGCTGAAGCCTTCTCTCTACAGCTTGCCCCCCATCCCGCCCCCAGGGCTTCCAGAGCCAGGCCACCTGGATTAAGTGCGTCTCCACCCAACTAGGGTTTGCTGTGAAACAGACCGTTTTATTAAAAGACCTAAAGATAAATTATTACCCACCACTAATGGATCATATTTTTAAAGACGATACATAATTCGGCACAGGTTTAAAGACGTTAAAATACCTAGTGTATTTTTAGGCGGAACACTTTGGCTGCTAACGACAGGAACCCAGCTCCCTCTCATTTAAGCAGGAAAGGGAATTTATCGGCTCAGGAGGGGCGTGAGGCGCAGACACAGCGGGATCGGGGGCTCCAATGAGGGAAGCCCCCCGGCTGGTCTCTCTTTCTCTCTGTTCCACAGTTATCATTCTTCCTGATGTCACCGGCCTTGCCACCTCAGCCTCCCCAGGGAGAGACGGGCTTCGTCCCCACAAGCCCCAGGTGAGGCGGGTGAGTGGGCCCCATCCTGATGCCGGGGATGGGCCTCTGGGTGGCCAGGCCTGGTTCCGGGCCACCCAGAACACCTCAGGACCAGGGGCCTGGGGTCCACTCTGAACAGACCGGGAGTGGGGCCCCCGTGAGACAGAGGGTTCCAGTGCAGTCACGCTAGGCAGCACCTCGCCCCTGGCCTTTGATTCGGGACCCTGGAAACCTGTCACCCACTGCTCACCCCGACCCCAGGGTTTGTTGTGAACACGGCTTCGTCACACTCGGCCGAATCCCTGGCGGCTGCGGGAACCAGTGAGCCGGCTCCAGGTCCCAAGGCCCCTGCCCCTGAGCTCGTCGCTGTGCTGACCCCCAGCCCTGGAGGGTGGAGCCGACCAGGCCCGGGGGCCAGTCAACCGCCGGGGCCCCGAGCGCTTGTTAACACGCTTCCTGCGGCCTCGTCGCTTCGGGGCCACCCCCACTATTAGCTCCTCGTGCCCGGCCCCCTTTGCCACCTTGGCTTCTTCTGAAACGCACTTGCTTGGGTCCCAGAAGGAGCCGCTCACTTTCATTAGGAACTAATGTGAAGGGGCCCGTCGCTGTGGGGAAGCTGGGCCCCCGGCCCCATTTCCCTGTGTTCCGGGGGTGCCTCGCAGCCTCCAAATCCGTCCTGAGGCCGAGGTGGAGGGAAGTAGCCACGCCAGCCCTCGCCCTTTGCACCCTCCACCTGCCCTCGCCCTTTGCACCCTCCACCTGCCCCTCTCCTCAGGCCTACGAGGCCGTCGGGGATGCTCTTGTCACGGCCCTTACAGAGGACAAAGGAGAGCTGTCCAAACACAAAATCTCTAAACCCCGGGTGGTGGGGTGGGCTCTGGGCTGGGGTCGGCTGTGTGGGCAATGCCTTCCTTGACCCTCTCTGAACCTCGCCTGGAAAATGAGGATAACCCTTGAACCCCCAGGGTGGCTGTGAGGGTGGCACCAGGTATCCATGAGAGACGTGGGTCAGCTGTAAAGGGCTGTGCACCTCAGAGGGGTGGTTGCTGTCTCCTTCGTCCTCCTCCTGATGAACAGCCTCTCAGGAGGCCACAGGTGACAGCCAGCCTCTGTCCCCGACAGGCCTCGCAGGTGACTCAGGAGGCGGGGCCCATGTGCCAGGCGCTGACCGCTCAGTTCCTGCCGGAGGAAGGGAAGCCGTGAGCCCGGAAGGGGGGCTCACAGGGGGCAGGAAGCAGCGTCCAAGTTCAAGGACACAAGGGCTGCAGAGCGTCTCACGCTGAGGACAGCGGTCACGACTGAACGGCACAGGCCCTGGCGGCCTGAGCGCGCTTCTCAGCCAAAGCCGTGATGACGCACGCGTGATGGGGGTCTAATGGGGGAGCCCCCTCCCTGTGCCCTCCGCCCCCAACTGCACTGTCTCTGGGATCTGGGGGCGCCCAGAGGGGGCGGTAGAAGGTGAGGGGATAAGGTGAGGTCAACGCATGGGGACGAGTACAAGCATGTGACGAGCCCCCGGCAGGGCCCCCGGGAGGACGGGCTGCTGCCCGGTCACGGTGCTGCCCTAGCAGGTCCTGAGCGCCCAGTGCCCCCCAGCCCCCAAGCAGCGAACATAAAACAGACCGATTTCAGCGTGTTTCAGTTCACAGGTCACTGGCACTAAGTGCATCCACATCGTTGTGCAACCGTCTCCAGCATCCACCTCCAGAGCATTTTCATCCTCCCAGACTGGAGCTCTGTCCCCATCGACATCCGCTCCCCATCCCCCGCCCCATCCCGCCCCAAACACACCCCCGGGGCCTGGCTCCCACCATCCCCTTCTCGTCTCCATGAACTCGCAGTGTCTGCCTTTCTGTGACCGAATTATATGTGAGCGAGTCCCTAGACCCCTCTGAGCTTCAGTCTCCTCACCCGTGAAACAGGGACAGTAACAGTACCTCTTCCAGGGCGGTTTGTGGCGTCTTCTCTGAGAGGTGACCCACCAAAGGCTGGAGTCTGACACGTGTCCTCAGTCCAGAGGCGAGTGTGCGTGTGTTGGGACCCCCCCTTCAGCCCTGCCACTCACCAGCTCTCGGATGCTGAGCGCAGAGTTCCTCTGTGCCTTGGTTTCCCACAAGGGTGACATGAGATGACAGGAAGACTGAAGCACACGGTAGCCTCAGATGTGATAAGCCGTGGGTGGTTCTGGGAGATGTCGCTGCTCCCACTGTACTCACAGAGGAGGGGCTGCTAAACGGAGCTCATGCCTAAGGAGGAGCCCCTGGGCTGCAGGGCGGGGGGCCCCGGGAGGCCCGGCCGGCATGGTGGACGCCAGGATGGGAGGAGCCCCTTTGGTGACATCAGGACCAGGTGTCGGGCCACAGCCTGTGCTCCTGTGTGTGACAATCCTGCAGGTCCGTGCACGGTCAAGGTCCTGAGAGAAGCGCCCACTGGGGTAAGCAGGCGGGAGCTTGCACAGCCAGGCCAGCTGCTGCTCCAGGTCACACGGCTGGGGTCCTCCTCCCGCACTGCAGGTCCGGTCCCCTCGCTCTGGCCAGGGGACCAGCAGGTGGCCCTGGCCCACAGCTGGAGCCCTGCCCCGGAAGAACCCCGCGATGCGCGTGTCCTGCTGCAGACGCTGGGTTGATTTAGGTGCACGGAGGCCTGGGGTGCGTGAAAGTGAGTAACGTACAGTCCCCGCCCAGAGAGTCTGCTGGGGGAGGCAGACCCTGACGGACGGTGACAGTAAAGGATCACGCAGTGTCTGACGGGACAAGGAAGCAGAGGGGACAGGGAGGGTCCTGCCCAGCCCACAGGCCCCAGGAGGCTCTTTGGGGGCACACTTGGAAGGAAGTAAAAATAAAGCCACCAGTGACCAAGGTCAACAAGGGGCAGGGTGGTGAGGGGCATCTCCCGGGCTGGTGCGGGGGTGGCATTTGATGAGTTCCTGTCCCACCCAGTCAGTGTCCAGCCAAGGCTCAGAGAGGCTCAGAGAGCTGGGCCCCGTGTCCCGGACACGCCAGCCGGGCTGAGGCTACCGACCGAGGCCGCGGGAGCACAGGGACGCGTAGATCCCCGGGACAGCAGGGCGGACGCAGGCGGGGAGACCGGTGTTGAGTTGTGTGAAGGTCACGTCTCCCCGGAAGACTGGACGGGGCCAGATGTGTGGCTGCAGCTGGGCTCAGCTCCCTCCGCGTCCCAGGGCTCCAAGCAGGGCGTGCTTATTGTCTCTGGATCCCAGCTGCCATGGAGACTGGGGGGAGGGCCGCTCTGTTTTCCTGCAGATTCATGTTACTGTTTGGCCGTTTGTCTTCTGGGGGTGCGGGGGGCGTGGGGTTGCTTGCTCACAGGCCTGGGAGATTCCAGAGCTTCCCTTTCATCCGCATCTCCTCCCCTGCAGGGCCCCTGGTGGGTAATCCCACCTCCCAGTGCAACCCCACACCCAGGGGTCCGGCTTCAAAGCCGGGAGAGCAGGAGAGGAGGGAGGATTCTGCTCTGTAATTCATCTACCTCCCCTCCTCTCCCGACGAGCCGTCATAAATAATGGAACCAACGTGGTGACTCAGTGTGTCAAAATATAGAAAGGCCATTTAGTGTTGGTGACAAAATTAGATGAAAGGTTTCACTCCTCTGAATGAAGAAGCGGACAGAATGGTGCCGAGACGGAGAAGACAGGGCCACACCTCGACACGCAGTGGAGCCCTGTGTTCCCTGTGCCCCCCGGCCCCCCGAGGCAACCCTCCCCGTCTGCTCGGCTGTCATACGAGGGAGCATGCCGCGTCTGCCCCCAAGAAACCTCATGTGACCAAAATGCACGTGAGGGAAACAACCGTCTCCCTGGGAAATGAGTTCAGTGAGGGAGTGTTTCAGATTTGCAATAACACGTTGTTTTCCTTGCAGGAATTTAAATCACTCAAATGTTTTTCTATTAAAGCATTTTTTAATTGCATTCTAGAAAAACCAAACTGATTGATCAACACTCATCAAAAAAATTTTTATTTATTTTTTTACTGAAACAGATCTGTTTCTCATTTGCATTTTTCAAGCCACACGCTGAGGAGGCTCCTTTATCTCTGGCTTTTTGGCCTCCATGTTGCAATTTTGCTCTAAGCACAGTTTCAGCAAAAGAACTGCCCCCCCATCCTCAAGTTCTTTGAGCAAAAGAATCCTCAAAGCAGCCGTGCTGGGGGCCTCAGCCACAACCTTCTCCTAGCACCCTGGCAATTACCACGCTGTCTTCCTTGCTGTGATGTCATCACAAATCTGGAATCGGTACATAGTATCGGTCCTCCAGTTTTGTTTTTCCCTTTAAGAGTCTCTGGTCTGGGCCCATTGCATTTCCACATGCATGTTAGAAGCCACTTGTCCATTTTTACACACACACGCCCTCACCAGCACCACTTTCTGGACCTATTCACGTTGCTTTGTGAACCTCGTGTTGGTCACTAACGGCTGCACAGTGGATGTGTCAGTCACTGGCCAGTCAGGAAGCAGAAAACACCTCTAACCGTTTCAAGCAAAGAGGACTTCAGTGCAAGGAGCTGGGACAAGGGTGTGGGAAGGAACAAAGGCGAGAAGAGAAGCCCCTACCAGCTCCAGGCTGGAGGGGCAGGCAGGGGAAGGGGTCACTCCACAGACAAGGAGGCTGTCAGGGTGCTGGGCTGGGACCCCAGCCGGAGCGGCACCCCACCCCCCACCCCCACCCCACCCTCACCCATGCTGCAGGGTCCAGAGCTGCCCCTGGGCCCACTGGTAGGGTTGAATTGTGTCCCTGCAACATGAGTAGGTTAAAATCCTAACCCTCAGCACCTGAGAACATGACTGTGTTTGGAAACAGGGTCCTTGCAGGCATGTTAGCTAAGGTGAGGTCACATCAGAGGACGGTGGGTCCTAATCCAACTGTAGCTGGAACCCAGCAATCACCGGAGCCAGCAACCTGTAGTGTGACAGCTGAGAGCAGCGAAGATCCACCAGGTGTCACCTGTCCATCTACACAAACACTGTAATGAGCTGCCTCCCACCGGGCTCCTCGGGATCTCTGTCTGGACGTGGGGACTCCTATCAAGGAGCTGGATGGCCCCCCAGCTCCGTAAGGTGTGCTCCCAGACCCTTCCTGACCTGGTTGGTCCCTGCTCCTCCCGCGCCTCACCTGCTCCCACTCCCAACTCCAGCCACATTGGACTCCTTCCCGTTTCTCAGACAGGCCCAGCTCCTTCCTGTCTCAGGGCCTTTGCACTTGCTGTCCCTTCTGCTCAGACCACGTTTGCCCCACATTTTTAGCCAAAGGGCCCACCTGGCTATGCCCTGCCCCCTGCTCCCTCCACGCTCCCTCTGCCTCTGTCCCATGCATTTGTGTTTAAGGTTTATGTTACTTTTTGAGAGAAGATGAGAGAGAGAGAGAGAAGGGGGAGGGCCCAGAGCAGTCTCCATAGTTGTACGTCATTAGCTGTGACACGGTTTCATTCCACACAGGTGGATGGGATCTGAACCGGGGGGCTCCCACATGCAGTTCAGCATGTGGGTTTGCACGGGCCGGGGTCAGGATTCGATCCCGGACCTTGTGGTTGCAAGGCAAGCGCTCAACCTGCTGAGCTATCCCGACCTCCCCTGTTTGTTTTCTCCATAGCACTCAATGAAATCTAAAAGAAGAATAGATTTAGTCCCTTACTCTGGGACACGCATGGCAGAATCTTGTCTGACTGGTTTATCTCTGTGTTCTCGAGCCCGTAAGAGGGCCCAGCACATGTAACACATGCTCCATAAATATTTGTTGAATCAATAAACATCGTGACTCACCAAACCATGAAGCAGAGCAGGTTCATCCAGGGCTGGACTGGAGGATAGAGCCAGCTCCCAGCAGACCTGGCCTCAGGGCCTCCCAGCCTAAACCTCTCCCTCTCACTTCCTGGGGCCTCTGATCTCCTGCCCGGGGCAGCTCTCCCCACGGCCCCTGTTCTTCCTCCGGGAGGAAGGATGGACCAGAGCCGCAGGACCAGGGAGACCAGGTGGAGGCGAGACAGGTCTGAACTGGCAGGATACCGTGGGTAAGAGGAGGTCTGAGGGTAGAGGGGTGTCAGGGAGTTGGAATGAGGGGAAGGTGAGCACCTGTGCAATGGGGGCTGAGTGCAGGGGCATCAGAAGGATGTTTGGGTTTCTGGCTTGGAGCAGGGCGACTCGATCCTGACACGGGGACTCTGGGGGCTTGTTGAGTTGGAGGGACCTGCAGGACATGGACTCAGAGATATCCCACAGGCAGCCGGACATGCGGCTCCGGGGAGACTCACGTCTCAAGCGAACCCGTGAAAACCCTTGTAAAACTATGTTTATTCACCAAAACTAAATGTCCCAGCAGCCCCCGAAACAGAGAGCGAGTCAATAACCCTTTGCACATCTGACATGAGCAAAGTCAGGCACCGCACCGTTACGCTCCGTGTCAGACGCCCTCTCCCCCCGACGGCCGGCGAGATGCTCGCAGGAAGGATGAGGCTTCGCCTCCAGTGACGGGGAGAGGAAGCATGTTTATGTCTGTTCATCTACCTCAGTGGTCGGCGCCTTAGTGATTTCATGACTCACGGTTGTTTACGCCGCCTCCTGGGTCTCCACCACCCCAGCAGCGTGGGGTAATATGCATTTTCAGAATGGAAGAGCCTCCCATTGATCTTCATTTAACCTGCTTGGCAGAGCTGAGGGGCAACGTTTCCCAGCGACTCCCCCACCAGCACTGGGGTTGGGGTGGGCGTCTCAGCTTCGCTCTGTGGCCTCAAAGCCAAACACCAGCCTTCCACCCACGGACTGGCCCCTGCCTGCCTTCCCCCCACCCCCCTGCGCTACGCCCCGCAAACTCACAACTTACAGGCTGCTAACCTTTTCTTCCCCCTCTTCTCTTCCCAATGCCCCATTCTTTCTTTTCCCAGTTATTTCCAACAACACTGACTCACAACTCAATTCGGCAAGCATCCACCTTCTCCTGGTTGTGAAGCAGTGAAGCATATTCTAGAATTTCGCAAAAGGGGAATTCCAGGATGGAAGTCACTGATCTGCTCACCGATTCATAGACTTAACAACTGTCTGGTGAATATGCAGCACTCACTCCTTGCTGTATTTATTAGTCCTGGAGACACAGTGGTGGGCAAATGAGAGGGAGGCTTCTACCTATTGGCAAAAGCCAGTAGGGGGGGTGGGGGGCAGACCATAATTCATTACACCCATGAAGGTGCAACGGCCCCTGTGACAAGGGTCACCGATGAGGGCACTGTGGTAGCGTGAATTGATCTCATCAAGATCAAGGCAGGCTTCCTGGAGGAGGTGTCAATTGAACTAGGATCTGAAAGCAAAGAAGGAAGAACAGGAAGTTCTTTGTAGTGTAAACACATAGGCAATAATAGCCTGTGTGGGTAAAGCAGGTGGCACCCAGGAGGAAAGAAGGATCAGAGGGGGTTGCAAGTAGAGAAAAGCCTGAGACTCAGGCAGACACTGGAATCCACAAACCTTCTCTCACCTGGTGAAGACTTTTGTTTTGGGGGAAGCCTGGATGGCTCAGCAGGTTGAGCGCTCACTTTGCAGCCCCGGAGCCCAAGGATCAAATCCCAGCCCCAGCCCATGTGGACCCATATGCTGAACTGGGGTGTGTCCCCAGTTCAGGTCTTGCCAGGGCCTATGCAGGAGGCTCCCAGCCCAGTTCCTGCCCTGCACAGCCCTGCGCCCACCTGTGGAGTGAAACTACCATATTTTCCGGCGTATAAGACGACCCCCTAATTGTACAGTTAAAACATAGGTTTAGGCCTATATTCGCTGTATAAGACTACAGCCTCGGAAGTGGGGGGTCGTCTTATACAGCGAATATAGGCCTAAACCTATGTTTTAACTGTAAAATTAGGGGGTCGTCTTATACGCCGGAAAATACGGTATATGGAAAACTAAAGCTGTCAACTATGGAGACTGCTCTGGGCCCTCCCCCTTCTCTCTGTCTCTCTCTGTCTGTCTCTCTGTCAAAAAACAATAAAAATCTGGGAAGCCGGGATGGCTCAGTGGGTTAAGTGCTCACTTTGCAGCCCTGGGGACCGAGGATCGAATCCCGGTCCCGGCCCTTGTGGACCCATATGCTGAGCTGGGGAGTGCCCCCAGTTCAGTTCTCACTGGGGTGAGACCCCGGCCCAGCTCCTGCCCTGTGCAGCCCCGCCCACCTGTGGAATGAAACTATGTGGAAAAACCGATGATGGGCATCTATGGAGACTGTTCTGGGCCCTCCTCCTTCTCTCTGTCTCTGTCTCTCTGTGTCAAAAACAATAAAAATAAATCTTTAAATAAAAAAAGAGACTTTTGTTTTTATATCTCAGAGAGCAGTAATGGGGTGCCGTGTTGTGTTTGAAACAGAGGGGAGACACTAGACTTGCATGTCGAGATTACCCGGCTGCAGCGTAGAGGACGTATCGGAGGGAGACGCCTGATGCTGGAAGGCCGCTTGCAGGGGGTTGTGAGCAAAACGTGGCAGCAGCGTGGTGGCCACGGGGGCGGGAGGGGTGTGGACTTGAGAGGTTCTTGGGAGGCAAAGAGGTCTTGACTCTTGGGGGAGTTGGATGTGGGGGAGGCTCCGGAGAAGAGGGCATAGGGCGATTTCTGTGTCTGGCCTGTGTCATTACAGTTGTCCTTCACAGGCAGAAACACCCCAGAAAAGGGCAGGCTGGGCGGAGGGGCCGGGGGAGCAAATTGTGAGCTCAGTTTTGACGACACCGTGTTGCCGTTGAAACAGCCATTTCTCCTGGCACCTCGGAAGTGCTTCGCCTTCTCCCTGCGGTATCCTTTTTAGTGACGCTCTCTTTGTCACAACTGCTCACGGTTTGTACCTGGAAATGCCTTTGTTTGGCTCTCATCCTTGACGAAAGTTTTTGCCAGGTATAGGATTCAAATCGGCATCGACGTCTCTTCAGCGCCGCGCCTTCTGTGGCTGCGGTTGACATGTTGGCTGTTGAGCTCCTTGTTTTCCTTTGAGGACCGCCTTGTTCTAAGAGCTGCTCTTAAAATCTCCTCCTTGTCTTCTGTGTCCTGCCTGCCGACTCGCGGTGACGTCCCCACTGTGAGGCGAATTTCTGTTCATTCATTCACTTTGGGAATTTGTTTGGTTTGGTTTGGTTTGGACTGTTTTTAAATTTCCCAGGTGTGTCTAATCTGCAGATCTGTTTGCTCAGTAAACACTGGAGTAGAAAGTCAAACTCCAACCCAAACATAGCAGAAAAAAAAAAAATTGGGGCAATTGTTAGGGCTCCTAAACCTGAGGATTGGTGTCTTTCTTTGAAAACGGCTGCTCCCCGGTCTCTATTCTGTCCCCGGACCTCTGGTTTGTCATTTATACTAGGCCTTCTCACTCTGCCCTGCCCCACCCCACGTCTCCTTACCTCTCTTACACAGTCTTCACGTCCTGCCTTCTAGCTCTCTCTGTGTATCTTTTATGCCTACGTTGCATTCCAATCTATGTATTTTGTGTTTATTGATTCCTTCACGTATTAATCAATGTTTTTGCTGTTTATATGTTTTAGCTGTCATGAAGAAAGCTGTTATGAACAATTGTATGCAAGTCTTTTTTATGGACGTATGTTTCCATTTCTTGCAGGGTGGATGTGTGTTTAACTTTAGAAGACACCCTGAAACTGTCTGTCGGTCGGTTGTCATTCAGCATCTGTGCCATCAGCTTTCTTCAGACATCCGGACCCCCGAAAATGGGAGGCCCCCGTCTCCCTACCCACAGATCTCTAAAGCCAGAAAGGTGACCGATCAGGCCCCTCCCCCACCTTCGTGTCCCTGCCGCCCAAATCCAAGGCGCAGGAAGGAGAGGAAAGGGAATCACTGAAGTCCATGCAAGACTGAAGTGAGAGACTGTACTCGAGTGAGCTGGACTTCCATGATGAGAAAACTCTGGTTTTGCCCAAAATGCTGTTCAGAGCTCACAGACCACGGTGAGGCAGGTATTACGATTGGGGGTATCATGCATCGCATTTCATGTTTACTCCCCACTAGTGTAGACTGCTGGATAACCACCCATTCACAGCCCCTACTCTGTGCTCCCTCCTCACTCCTTCCCTCCCACCCAGGGCTGACTCTTGGCTGCCCACATGAGTCAGAAGGTAACAGGGGGACGAGACGGGAAGCTGGGGACAAGGGAGCCATGGGGACAGGGAAGTTCACTGAACTACAGGCGGGTGACGGGGCCCCTTCTGACCCCAGGCCTGACGTTGCTCATGTTACTCCGGGTCCCCCACGGGGCCCTCCCATGGTCTCACCTGGTGGGTCCTGGCAACACCTGTGAGTGTTAGTGACTCACGGTGACAGTGCTGAGCTCATCAAGAGGGGCTGTGGCCTCGGTTTCCAGCGCCACCCGCCTTGGAGGAAGGAAGAGGACCCTGAGTTCTGACTTCCAGCCAGAGACTGAGCATCGGTATAGAACAACATGGAACCAGGGCAGCAACGAATAATTAAACAAATTCGTCACGGCAGGTGCGGTCACAAAAGCCAGGCAGAAGAGCTGGGGTGTCCATCCATCAGCATCTCGTCCCCAGTGGCCTCGGTTGCGCCTCATCTCGCTCCTTCCGCCCTATTCTCTTCCACGTTCCCTCTCCCCCGGCCTCCTTCACTGTTCTTTTCGCTGGGCTGATGCCTTTATCCTTTAACACTCAGCCCAGACATCACCTTCTCCAGAAAGCCTTCTCTGTCCCACAGGCATGATGAGGACCCCTCTTCACACTGGTCACTGTCCCCGAGAGGTTGGGGCAGGAGGCCAAGCCCCAGTGAAAGCGGCCCACCTCCCGGCCGTCTCAACCACAGGGCATTGTATCAGGGTGCTTGGGAGACAAGCCACAGAAACCCACTCTGGCTGATGTTAGGGGGCACGGGGACTGTGTTGGAAGGCTAAGGGGTACTCAGAACCACACAAAGGGTGACAGGCCTTCGCTGCAGGGAGTAGAAGGCGCTCCAGGTGGCATCACTGACACCCGGTCTCTGGATAGGGAGGGACATTCAGCTATTTGAAATTTTGCATCCCTGGAGAACCAGCCTGGTTGGTCTGACTGGGCCAGGTGCCCCATACGCCCTTGACCAAGGTTAAGTAGGACTCCCTGTTTGACAGAACCTCCGGTGCATTAACTCATTCACCATCTATGAGTGGATACCACTATTCCCCCCATTTTACAGCTGGGACCACTGAGGCACGGGGAGGATGAACACCTTGCTCAGCAGCCAATGAGTGGCTGTTGGGAAATGAGAGCTCCCAACCTGGCCCAGGCCGACCTCTACTCCACACGGCCCCCAGGACTCAGCGGCGGGTCATCGTGTGCTGAATGAATTCGTGCATGAGCACGGGGGTGGCCTCTCCCCAGGGCCAGGCAGCAGGCTCGGCGGGTGTGGGTGGCGTGCTCCTCCCTGACAGACGGGTGGCACTTCCTGGGTGAGACACCTGTCACTGCCCAGGTAACTCCTTCTCTCAAGCAGCCTTTTGGCCCAGCTGCCGCCCTGAAACGTCACCGTGTTCTTTCTCCGGCGTTTGCAGCAAGAGGCAAAGGGCAGCTTTAGAAAAGGTGAGGTTTAGAAAGCGGTGCCGTTTTGTGTGCTCGGGAAGGGAGATCGCAGCCTCAGGAAATAGTCCCTGTAGACAGTGACACCCAGCTTGGTGGCAAGGTCCCCCACTGTCTGGGCTGTTTTGCTTTAAGGGGGTGCTGACTGCTCGCCTCCTAAGGCCCAGAAACAGTGAGCAGAGCTCATCGTCGGCTGATGCGGGTTTGTCTCTGGATCAGGACGCAGAAGCAACTGCAAAACTTCGAAGGCCTGGCTGTGGACACGGGGTTGGTGAATACGGGGAGGACCAGCTGCCCTGCGTACACGGGTGTCCACCCTCACCCACACACACTGTGCCGACCCAGCCTCAGACAACTGGGAGCAGGAATCATACTTTCTGTTCCACAGATGAGCAAGTGGAGGCCCAGGCGAGACCATGACTTTGCCCCAAGACCCGAAGCCTTGGACTCAGGTCTGCCCGCCCCTGGGATACCTGTCTGTACCCCTCCCAGGTAGACTTCCTCCAGGCCCAGCTCCAAAACTGGCACCAGGCGTGTCCAGCCGGGAGCCGGCAGCCTCTGCTTTGCAGCCTCTCCAGCTCTCCTGGTTATTACAGCCCCCAGTTATTTGCCACCGTACGTCTCTCCCTTCTTTTCCCTTCAAAGATGACTCATCAGATGAAATGAGGCGTTTGGGACTAAATGATGATGGGACTGAATTATTCAAACTCTTCCAGGTTCTGAAATGGCTTTAATGTGCTTATTGTTTTTCATTTAGCGTTGAAATGGGCTGAGGGTTCATGGGATTTATCCTGATTTGTGAAATGACTCTTGGTTTCTCTCTTCACCCCAGGACCGGCCGTGGTATGAATGTCTAGGGACATCCAACCGAGCGCCACTGTCTCGCTCACTCCCCACGCGTCTGCTTCCCGGCCTGGCTGACCACTCTGGTTGTCTCGTGACAATCTCGTGTTCGCTCTGGCAGAGCCCAGCCCTGCCCGTTGGGTGGGAAGGGGTCCCCTGCTCTGCTGAGAAGTCCCAAAGTCCGGGGTCTGTTGTTGCCCCCAGCTGAACTGCCCCGTTAGGGCATGTGACTTGTGTAACCTGACCTTGGACTGTGAAGAAGATACCAGAGCCCAGTTGTGTTTGTGACTCACAAGTACCAGCGAGGTCCTCCCTCCCGACCCCGGCTCGTCGTAGGCACACACTCGGTAACACTGGTGAGCAGGGTTGGCCTGGTGCTGTGCGGGGACTCCTGCATGCTCAGCTGGCATTGTGACAAGCGTGAGAAAGCGCAGACGCACACACACCCGCCCCCGGCCAACAAGAACGAGAAGCGCCTGCCCAGCCCGCAGCTCTGAGGCAGGGAGGGGCTCAGAACGTTCTAGCCTCTCTCCTCCTACCCTCGCATCTCCAGCCCGGGCTTCCCAACAGCCAGACCCTGAGGGTGCTGGGCAGGTTGACCAGACGTCCGGTTTTAAAAGGGCAGGAAGCAACAGTACTGTCCTGGTTCAAAGGGCTCACAGGCCCTTCCATGCCCTGCTGCCCTGGCCCTTGTCTCCCTGTGTCACCCCTGAGCCTTCAGCAAAACCCCACTGAGAGGGTCTGGGCTGAGGCTCGTGGGATCAGCCATGTCTGCCTGCACACGGAGCCAAGACAGCAGCGCTCACCTAGGCCAGAGGGAGGGTGACCCTCAGGGCAATTATCAGGGTGAGAGGAGGACCTGCTGCCCCAACCACAGGGACAGCCTCCCTCCTCCCAGCCCAGAGGTCAGGGGTTACCGTCACTGCCGAAGGCGGCTGTTAAGGGCGGTCGGGGTTCTTCCTGGAGAGACTGCAGCGCTGGGCTCACGCTGCGCCCGGGGTGGGGTGAGGGGCCTGGACCTGCCTTCAGGAAGCCCGTCGGGGGTCACCAAGCTCGAGCCAGACGTTTTAATCACAGCATCTCATTTAACCCGCACCATGGGTAGTCAGGACCTGCACGCCTTGACACGAGCGAGAAAAATGGAACCCGAGACAGGTTAAGTGCCGGGCACAGGGTCACACTGCCGTCCCTTGGGGGCTGGGGACACAGTAGGGGCTGTGTCATGCTGCAGACACCACCCCCAAGCCTGAGCTGCCGGGCTGGCTGTCACCAGCCACCAAGGATCTGCTGGCAGCTTCTGCCGCAACAGAAGCCGTGGGCCCCCAGCCAGGCTGAGCTGTCGCTCAGGTCCTGGAATACCATAAATTCAAAGCCTGTGCCATTGCCCCTTCCTGCCCTGTGTGACACTGTCCCTTCCAGTCCCCAGGCTGCTCCCGTGCACGGGGATGAGTCATCGTCTCTTCCAGGACGCTCCTCTAGTCCCTCCTTCCCTCTCAGACCGGTTTCCCACCTGACCTTTTCATCCCGTGCAGTCAGTCAGCCTGAGCAGCCCCCCACCCCCACCCCAGAGCAGGGCGCTGCTGCAGGCGGGGGGCTGCCTGCCTGTGCCCACCCGCCCGACAGACAGACGCTCTGAGAACAGCACCCCTCCTCCTGGCTGCCTGCCCTCTGGAGCCCCCGGGTGCCTGGGTTCGAGACGCGCCCCACGGCTCAGGCACGGCTCAGCCCTTCCGAGCCGCACTGCCTCCTCTCAGGAGCGGGAATAGTAACTCTGGACGCCCCCATAGCTCTGAGGCATGACAAGCTCTTAGCACAGCCCTCAGAGTCAATGCTCAGCACGCAGCAGGTATTCAGAGGGCTTAGCCTTTCCTCACATGGCCAGCACTAGGACCTCTTGACTTCTGACATCTCCAACAGAAGATTCCAGAAGACAAAGAAAAGTACATTTCCAGGGACACCGGCTAGGGGCAGATGGCTACGCTCCCCGGGCCGCCGGCCGCCTGTCTTCCTGCCAGGACTCTGCCTGCTCTCTGCAGAGACTTGGCATGTTTGGGGTGAAGGCAGAGGACCCAAGCGCCAGCCCATAACACCCACCCCGGCCCTGACACAAGCTGCCCCTTGGTGCCCTCAAGCAAGAAGGTGCCATGAGCTGATGGGGCCCGAAGGCCGAGTATCACGGATGAATGCTTGTCCCCCCAAAAAGTACGTGTTGAGCCCAACCTCCAATGTGACTGTATGTGGAGACAGGGCCCTGAAGAAGGTACATCATTATGTACCCATTAGGGTACCCATTAGGGTACATCACACCATGAGAGTAGGTCTGTAGAAGCCAGGAGAGTTCTCCCCAGCAGCCGGATCTATCGGCGCCGTGGCCTTGGGCCTCCGCCCTCCAGAACTATGAGAGAACTGTATTCTGTTCGGTTAAGACACGAGGGAGCAGGCAGCCATCAGGAACCCCGGCAACCTGACCCGCTCAGCCACCCGCAGTGGGGGGGACACACTCTGGGGGCTCCAGCTGCGAGGCCACTCCCCAGGGGCACAGGTGCAGACGGCATCCCCCACAGAGCCTCAGAGCCGCGGCTCTCACACACGAGGGTGCACTGGGATCCCCTAGCAGACGCCTCAGAACCCAGGCTGCTGACTCAGTGGACCCGACAATCTGTACTTCTAGCGAGCTCCCAGGTGCCCAGAGGCTGTGCTCCGGGGGCCCCAATTTAAGAGCCGCTGCCCCAGGGGGTGTCGAATCAAACGGTCCAAGTCAGAGGCAGGGGGCACAGGGACACCCCGTCCTCCGTCCCCGAACACCAGGACAGCACTGAGGCAGGACGGGGCGGCCTCTGTGAAGCCCCTGCCTCGTGGCTGGACTAGGGGACCAGCCCATTTCCTCTTCAGGACAAACTGAGGAGGTGGGTGTCCCCATCCCCACTTGACAGACAAAACCCCATCTCTGAGAGGTGAACTGCCTTGTCTGGGGTCCCACAGACCAGCAGGGGGTACCCAGCCCCATCCTCCTGACACCGCTCCATCACGGTGACTTGGGGCACAGGGGGGACACCCCCAGGCCTTGGAGCACCCGCGTCTCCCCAGACGCGGCTGCCGGAAACAAGAGGGCGGACGAGGCAGGGAAGGGTCCTCCCGGGCCTTCTGCACATCAGGTGACAGGCGTTCGAGGGCTCCCGGGCGCGCTCACCCTCCTCCCAAACGCCCCTCACGACGGTCACGATCCAGGCCCAGCGCTCAGGCCTCCAGATAAGCTGCGGCCCCCCAGACGCGCCCAGCGCCGCGGGTTTCCATGACAACCGGCTGCAGTGGTCCACGGTTATGATTCATTTCAGACTTGATCGATTCTCCTGGACCCTTGTGGTGGGGAGGCGGCGGCACTTGACAGCTGTGAGAAGCGGGGTGGGGGGTTACCTGAGCCTCTGGGTCACTCCTGGTCCAGGGTCTTCCGGACGGTGGGCAGCGCTGGGTGGGGCTGGCTGCACCGGGGCCTGCCAGGGGCCCTACCACCCAGCAGGGCCCTTGCCTCCCCTGAGATCCCCCCCTGGGGTGTCTGGGAGCAGGGCTCAGGGTGATGGGCACCAGAGCCCTGAGTACCTTGTCCTGGCCCCGTGTGCCTGGGGTCGTTCAGAGGACACGGAGCACAGAAGTCTCTGTGGAGGTGAGGAGATGGGTGGCGGGGAAGCCCAGCCAATCCCGACCCCAGCCCCCCTCAGACAGGGCCCAAGAAGTCAGAACGGCATCCGCTGGGTGCTGAGTAAGCTACGCCCCACAGATGAACCCCATCCTGGGAACGCTCCCCGCCGACTGCAGACCCTTTGGGCAGCTGCGCAGCTGAGGCACAGAGGGGGCTGCGTCCCGACCTCAGCGCCTGCTCCCGGGGACCCTGTCTCACTTTTGAGTGTTGTACATGTTGGGGTTCACCCAGGCTTTGGTCAGGGAGTAAAGGACTTGCTTCCAAAAACAGTTTGAGGGGAAGCTGGGAGGGCTCAGTGGGTTAAGCGCTCGCTTTGCAGCCCCAGGGACCCAGGATCGAATCCCGGCCCCGGCCCGTGTGGACCCAGATGCTGAACTGGGGTGATCTTCCCATGTGGGAGCCCCCAAGCCCAGTTCCCGCCCTGAGAGGCCCCCGCCCACCTGTGTGAGATGAAACCCTGTCGAAAGCTGATGACGCACAACTACGGAGACGGCTCTGGGCCCTCCCCCTTCTCTCTGTCTCTGTCAAGAACAATAAAATAAATCTTAAAAACAACAAAACAGTTTGAAATTACTGTTGTGGTCCAACCTCCCCACTTTACAGAGAAGGAAACTGAGGCTCTGGGCGGTGAAATGACGGACCCCAGACCACACAGCTGTAAGTGAAGACATCCAAAGGCCAATTCCATCAGCCGTCGTTGATTCTAATGACGCACAACCTGGCGGTGAGTTCATGGGATTTCCTCTCTCTCTCTGTCTCTCTGTCTCTCTCTGTCTCTCTCTGTCTCTCTCTCTCTTTCTGTCTCTCTCTCTATCCACCCTCTCTCTGTCAGGAGTCCACAGTAACGTTAGCAGCTGCATCCTGGTTTTCCTTTGTCCTTCCTCCAAAACATTTGTTTAAATACTGTTACAAAGAACAAGTAAATATTCCTCTAACGAAACATCACAGGAACCTCCCAAGTCCATTCTATCCTCCACGATTTGCTATGAATGTCGGAAGCTGACGACTTGCTCATCTGTCTGGGCTCGGGGGGGGAGCCCACCAGCCGCTCCCGTGCTGGTTCTCACGGCAGAGACGGGGCTCACCCCCGAGCTCCTGTCCTCATGCCTGGGCGACCCCAGTACCCACCAAGGCTACAGAAGCAAGTTCAAGTTGCCATGACTACTCCTTGGGAAGCCTCCGCCCTCTCCTGACTCAGTTTCCCCAACTATAAAAGAAGTGGGAGGATGAGATGGTCACTAAGCCCCTTCCAGCCCCGGATGTGCTGCTGCTCGGTGCTGACCTTCTTGCGGGGACAGTTGGCGTGATGGATCGTGGGGGTCGGTCCCGGGACACAGAGCGCTCAGGTCTCCCACGGCGGCCCCTCCCAGCTCACTGCACGGATCCTTGGAGAGAAACAGGAGGTCGGGAAGCTGCACAGAGGCCTCAGCCCCGCGCCCGGCTGGGGCCACGAGACCAAACCGCCTGCGGTTCCGTCTGGGTCCCTCTCACGCCCGTTGGCCACGGACCACAGAAATCGCCGACCATTCCCAACTGTGAGCCTCCCAGGCAGGATGCCCGGCTGTCCCGACGTGCCCGGTCCTAGGGGTTCCCACGGCCCTGGCCTTTCAGGGCTAAGCAGGCAGGGCCACCTGGGCACACCGGGCACCCTGCTCCCAGGCAAGTTGGCGGCACATGGAGGCGCGTCGGAAGGAAGGCAGCTCACGTTTCGTTGCGATGGCCCCGGCGGGGCCGTGAAGAATGCAGAGGCGGTTTGGGAACTCCAAGTCCTGTGATCAGAATAGCAACACACCAGGCCGGTGCGGGTCAGGGAGCCCCGGCCTCGGGACGGCTTGCACTCCTGATGTGACGAAACGCTGTCTCCCTGGACCCAAAAAGGCGGCACAGCCAAGGCGAAGCGCGCTGCTTCCCCGAGTCAGTCAGCCAGCGGGACAGAGAGCCCCACTGTGCACGGGGAGCCAGAGAAGTGACGGAGCCAGGGAGGGGCCCGGGGCCGGGGGACCCCAGCCCAAGGGGTCTGCCCCCCTCGATGCTGCCTCTGCCCTGCCATCTTCCCAGAGGCCACCTTTTTAGAGGGAAATTCGTCACCTTGAATAAAGCCAGCTTAGACCCGCCTCGAGACATCCCAAAAGGTGCACAATAAGTCCAAAGAAAGTCGAGGGGAGGGACAAAAACCAGAACCCAAATTAATGGACTCAGACGCAACGGGAAGCCACGAAACCTACTGGTTTCTTGGAAAGAGTCAACACGGGAATAAGCTTCTGGTGAGGACAGTCAAGAAGAAAAGGGATGAGTTACTCCCGGCCTGCAGACAAATCGCAGCTCTGCCTCTTACGAGCTGTGTGTCTTTGGGTGAGTGAATCAACCTCCCTGAGCCTGTTTCTTCATCAGCTATTGTGAGATTTCACCGGGATTGATGTGTGCTAAGTGTCTGGCAGGTAGTAGAAACTAAATTCAATCATACTAGTGATTGTTACGGTGGTGACAGGTTGTAACTGTGCTATCCAAGCCCTAAGGGGGAACAGGGCAGGGAAGCCCACTTCCTGTCCTGGGAGGAGTCAGAGAGGAGCTTTCAAGGATGAGGAGAATGTAGGGCAAGAGGGAAGACAGTCCAGCTGAGAGTGTAGTGAGCAGGACACAGGAGCCCAGAGCCCGAGGTCTGCCCCTTCCCCGTAAAATAAGAGCACTCAGGCCCGTCTGAGGGTGGCTGCCCGCAGCCGCGTGCTGACCTTGGAGGCTGGTATTGAAAATACAAATGGGCTAGGCTCATGGCTTCATGCATTATGCACCCAGTGTCAATAATGAATGACTTGGAATTTTTTAACCATTTGGTTATGGATCTCTGTCCAGGATGTTGAAAACACCTGGCTCCTACCCAGCCTGTCTCTATAGGTAAGAGAGTGATTTCATTATAATTATCTCCAGGCTAACGAAGACGTTTTATTTCTTCCGGAATCAAATGAACAAATTCTCAGCTTCTCCCAGAAGGAAGGAGTTCTCCCGGGGCTCTGTTCACTGTCTCAACGGGGCCTCACACCCTGTGCGTTTCCCAGGTGGAGAGAATTGATGTGTGTGGAGCTAGATGCATTAGCCTGTATATGGCGTGGATCCAGCCTCTGGGGAGAAAGGAGAATTCGCCTGTGTGTCCTCTGCCCACATCTGTGGGCTCCACCCCTCTCAGAAGGAGGCTGGTAGATGAAGCCCTTCCCTCCCCTGAAGAAATGTCTCCAGACCTGGTGATTCAGGGAGCTTGTCATCCCCTGAGGGATCATAATAAAGACTCCAGGGTCACAGGAAAAGTTTGCATCAGACGATCCCACGGGCAGAGTGACCTATGACCTTGAGCTCCCCTGAAAATAGTTAGGAGGCAGCTGCCATCTGCTCCAGCCACGGTACTCTTATGTGGATTGACGTGCGCTCAAAAGTCACTCTGCAGATGCTCACAGCCGCTTTACCTGTAACAGACAAAAACTAGAATCACCCGGATGTCCTTTAAAGGGTGAACAGCGAACACACTGGCACACCCATGCCACGAAACACCTGTCACCCATAAAGAAACCAAGTGTTGAACCGCACAAGCACCTGAGTGGATCCCCCAGAGAACTCCGCCGGCACACAAAGCCAATCCCAGAAGGTTACGGACCGTGGAGTCCACTTACGTGGAATGACAAAAGTATAAAGA
Source organism: Craseonycteris thonglongyai (assembly GCA_004027555.1). Taxonomy (NCBI): domain Eukaryota; kingdom Metazoa; phylum Chordata; class Mammalia; order Chiroptera; family Craseonycteridae; genus Craseonycteris; species Craseonycteris thonglongyai. The sequence continues at coordinate 20,114 of PVKE010004604.1, read as the reverse complement.
TGGGAAGCCGGGATGGCTCAGCGGGTTAAGCGCTCGCCTTGCAGCCCCGGGGTCTGAGGATCGGATCCCAGCCCCAGCCCGTGTGGACCCATGTGCTGAACTGGGGTGCGCGTCCCATGCGGGAGGCCCCCGGTTTGGTTCCTGCCCTGCTTGGCTCCCGCCCACCTGTGTGGAATGAAACCATGTTGAAAACTGATGACGTACAACTATGGGGATGGCTCTGGGGCCCTCCTCCTTCTCTCTGTCTCTCTGGCCAAAACAATGAAATAAATCTTAAAAAAGAAAAGTATGAAGATGGAGAAGTGATCAGGAAGAAATGGTGGAGGGAGAGGGTGTGGTTCCAAAAGCCGCTGGAAGGATATTTGTGGGGTTGGAACTGTCCAGTGTCCTGCCAATAATGGCGGAGCCACAAACCTACACAGGTGACAAAAATGCATGAACTAAACACACACACAAATGCGTACAAGTTGAAGCTGGAAAATCTGAAGGAGACAGGTCTGTTGCAGGGATGTCGATATATTGATTGTCATATTTTACGAGTTTTGCAAGACGTTACCATGAGGAGAAACTGGGTGAACAGTTCACTGGATCCCTCCGGCATATTTCTTACACCTGCATGTGAATCTGCCATGATTAATACCTCAAAATAAAAGATTTAACTTGAAAAATAGTTATGATAGACTGCCAAGTGAAAAGGGCAGACCCCAACACTCAATGTGTATTACGATTGGACTATTTTAAGACCTCAACATGTACACTCACCTACTAAAGCTCACCAATAGCCCACACCACCACCCGCCAGCCCACTCCTGAACACACTCCCCAGAGAAAGGGGTGAATGTGACCACAGCAGCCGTGTACAAGGTTAACAGCCAGCAGTCGGGAACAATCCAGATGTCATCAATAGTGGGACGAATCGAGGGTGTTCTGTTCATCCACTGAAAACCTCCAGGTGGTGATGAAGAGGCCCGGTCTAGTGCTCCCCTCAATGCTGAGGAATCTCCCTGCTTTGACGATGAGCAAAAGCCGCCCGATGCAAAGCCCGTGGATTGTGGGTTCATTGAAATGAGTTCAAGGACAGGCACAATTATTCTGTGGCGATGGGTCAGAATCGGGGCCCCCGTGGGCATGGAAGTCCTTGGAGGGGCCCGGCCACGTCCTGTGTGCTGATCATGCGGTATTTTTAAAACCTAGTCAAACCACACACTTAAGATTTGTGCACTCTGCAGGGTGTTATTGCTCACTCTGCTTTTTAAACAAGAGGAAAAGCCTTCTGCCCAGCTTAAAGGACAGAAGGCAATCCGACGGCCTGGGGGTTGCTCACGGGGGGCTCCATCCCCTCTCTCCTCAGTCTCCTCCTGAGGCTGGGGAGCCAGTTCGGGGGTGAAGATTCAAAGCACCCAGAGGCCCCAGGGTGGGGGGAAGGGCTCCTCCCATCCAGTGAGGGTCCTGTGCTGGGTGAGGCCTCTGCCCACAGGAGCGGGGGCTCAGTGGGGGCGGCAGAGTGGACAGATGGAGCTGGAGCTGGGCTTCCCCTCGAACCAGACGGAGGGGCCCTGCCTGCTCCCGGTGACGTGCTGACCACAGGCACTGGGTGTTTGGCGGCAATAACAAGTCAGCTGCTACGGCTGCCCCTCTCCCGTTGTGCAGATGGGGAACCGGGCTCACCCAGTGTCAGTCCCTGGGCTGAGGACTCAGCGGTCTAAGTAGCAGAGCTGGATTTGAACCCAGGCAGCTGGTCCATGCTGGGGAACCCAGAGGAGGTGGGAGAAAGCAGAGTGGGGAGGGGTGAGAGGCGTGGACAAGGGAGGGGGGAAGGAGGCCCGGTCACGGCTCACCAGGTGGTCCCTGAGCTCACAGCCCACCCTCCAATGCCCCAGGCTCGCTTAGGGTTCTGCTGCCTCCGTATTGAAATGCTTCATCATGTCTGAACCCGGGTCCCCGCCTCTCATTTCACAAATGATGTCTCCAATCCTGAGTGCCACAGTGAAGCAAACACCCCACATTTCTCCCCCCAGGGAGGAAGAAAGAGGGGCGTGCTCACCAGGGAGCGGGGGCAGAGGGAGAGAGACAGGGGACGGCGTCCCGGGGAGGCCTGAGGACAGGGCCCGGGCTGTCCTCCAGAGCGGGAGAGGCGCAGCTCAGCGCTGCTCACAACGGCATTACTGGAAAACTCTTTGGGCCCCAGGAGCACTCGGCTTACAAAACTGAACTAAAAACGCAAGGGCGTTCACCGTGTCTTCCCGGAGCTCTGAGCTGAGCCAGACAAGCCAAGAGGACCGCCGCTCGGCGTTGTCCTGGCCACCTGGGGACAGCGGAAGCGGGAGGGAAGCCCACCCACCGGGGGCCACCTGTGTCCCAACACAGCGCTGGGCTCGGCCTCTGTCCCTCTGACCCTCTTCAAAGGGGAGGGCTCAGCACCCCCAATTAGAGCCCAGAAATTATAACTTATCTGGGGCCCCACAGCGAGTGGGGGGTGGGGGCCAGATCTCACCCAGCTTTGTCTAACACCCCCGCCCTGCAAACTCAGCTGGTCCTCTCTCAATATACTTGTGCTAAAATGACTGTAATCCCCCCCGAGCCGGGATGACCTACTCCGTTCCCCTGCAAGGAGGATGTCCCCCAGAGACCTGAGATGTCACGGTACTGGTCCTGACCCAGCGCCCGGGCTGCTCCTTGGTGGCTCCTGACTCTCGCCTTCGCCCCGGCCCTCCCAGCTTTGCGGGTCACGGCTACAGAGCCTCGGCAGAGCCGGGGCCGAACGCCTGCCAGCCCATTTACTTCCCCGACAGGCCCCTCGTCATGGGCAACTGCAGGAATGTCAAAAGGCGGCAAGAGAGGCCTGGGAGCTGGGCTGGAAGCCACGGAAGCAAGCCCCAGGGGGCCGGACACCTGTCAGGAAATGGAACCCAGCATGCAGGTCGAGGCTTCTCCAGCCAGAGATGCCCTTCCCACCGGTTCCCTCTCTGTGGTACCTCCTCCCTGTTATCCCATAAGATCCACAGAAGGTTGTTTTTCCTCCGCCTGAAACTCTTGCCCACACTCTCTCACTTAATCCCGGCTGTGGGACAAGGGTTCCCCGGGAGGAAGCGGGGCCACGCTGCCGGCCAGCAGCGGTGGGCTAGGCCCCCGCGCCGGGCACTGCCCCACTGCCTGGGGGCTGAGCCTGTAATGAGAGGCTCCCATGGGTCTGCTCAGGGCCCAGGGGGACCCCAATGGCCTCTTCTCCCCCGATGAGGCCTTGCCGCACATCTCACTGCCGCCTGCCGCCCTGAGGTGCCAGCGTCTCCAGGCCTCTTGCTTTGAGCTGGTGTCAGGACAGCCTTCCGTCTGGCGTGGGGTCTCCAATCAGGCGTTCACCTCCTGTGCTTTCATGGGGCTGGGAGGGAGAAGGGCCAGGTCTGCCGCTCTCTCTGCTGCCGGAGCCTGTAAGGGCCTCACAGTTCTTTCCAGCAGGCAGGCAGGTTAGGGGGAAAGAGCAGGGAGGGGAGACAGAGCGACCCAAGCCTGAAATGCACCCCCACACACACACACACAGGACAGAAAAACAAGACTGAAGAAACAGCCCACCCATGCAGGCTGAGGGGGGTGGGGGCCGCCCCGTTCCCCCATCTGGGAGACCAAGGCCAGCAGAGGGATTATGCAGCAACCTGGCCGAGCGACCTCTTCCCAGGAGTGAGGATATTTGTTTCCGTGATAAGCGAGCCAGCTCTTGAATCATGTTATATTTATGTTTTACGTCTGCAGTCACCTGCTTAGGCTTAAGAACAAATTCCAGGATCCAGCCATGGAGGAATGGTGACGGTTCATCGGGAAAACTGCACATGGGTCCTTCTGGATGGTGGGAGGAGTGACCAGGGGTTCCCGCAGGCAGGCACGGGGGCTCCCAGCGGGGGCAGGGGCGTCCTGAGCACTCCTGGGGAGTGTTTGCAGCTGCTCCTGTCTGAAGAGGAAGGCAGCCCTGACCCTCCCCTCCAGAAAGTCCACCTGAGCGAGCCTGGCCCTGGCAGCGTGGCTTTGATGGCAGAAGCTGGAGGGGGAGGGAGGTTCCATGTCGCAGGAGGCGGGGCAGGCAGCCAGCAGGCCGGGGCTGGCCCTGGTCCTGCCCCCTTGGGTCCCAGAGTGTGGATCACAGTCGGCAGGTGGGTCTCGCCCAATCTCTGTAAACTGGGTGGCTGCTAAGGCCTCTGGGGACTCGAGAGCTGGGACACCTGACTCGAACCCCCCTCTTCTCCCCATTCACAGCCTCGGGGGCTTCCTCAGACCCAGGACACACCCGCTTGTGGCCTCAGCTGCAAGCTCCCCACTTCCTCTCAGGAATCCAGGTGGGAAGCTCAGCTCCACCTTCCAGCTCAGAGCACTTGAACTTCAAGTTCATTCACGCAGGGTGGTCAGGATGTCGAGGGGACTCTGAAAGAGGAGTTTGCATGGGGGCCGTGCCATCGAGCTTAAAGTAGCAGCGGGCCCCCCACCCCCCACCCCAGTCCGTGTTCTGCTGGGAGGGCCTTGGCCTCTGCCCATCACACCAGCCTTGTCCCATTGCTGCCTCTGCTCCAAAACACAGCACCCACCTCATGCCGGGCATCTGTCCTTGTTCCCAGGGCCACCCGGGCCTCCACAGCACACACGAGGGCATTTTTTGGAACCAAGACAGTCCCTTTCTTAAGAGCAATTCTGGACACAGCAGTTAATCTAATAGATCTTTCCCTCTTGTTGCCTATCTGTAAAATGTGCCTAAAAAGGGTGCTGGGCTGGAGAATGCATCACGGAAGCAAGTGACAAGGGCCCAGAAGGCTGACTACTGACTCATGAAGGAAGTAGGGGCCTGTGCCGTGCGCCCCCTCTGCACCCACTCTGTGCTGGTGTCGAGAGCCTTGCTGGGCAGCCCACGTGCAGTTGTGTGTGCTGGCTGCTGGCAGGCCGACCACATAGTAAAACTACCTGTGTGACGAAAGAGGACGCTCCCTTGACTTTATCCGGCCTGGGCCAGGCTTCCTGCGCTCGTCACCATCAGACGCCGCCCCCGGCTTGTCTGCAGTGACGGGGGTTCAAGAGGCGGCCGCGGAGCCCCATTCAGCGTGGGAGCCGGGAGGTCTCCGTGCGCATGAGCTCACCTGGCCGTTTGCTTCCATCAGGTTAGGAGTGTGGGAGGCAGTGACGGTGAGTCTTCCTGTTGTTTCTTCCATCATTCCGCCCATAGAGAGGCTTCCGGCCCTACATTCAGTTTGATTCAGACTTTTCAGACTCACATTTCAGTTCAATAGGCCATTAGCTATTTTTTTTATTAAAGCGGAACTCTCCAGGGGAACATTAGAATATACCAGCTTGCAATAGCAGCCGGGTGCTCTTTTTTTTTTTTCTTTTTGGTGTATGTTTATGATTTTTTGCAATCTGGACACTGCAGTCCTGCATTAGAGTGTTCAGTGTGGTATGCCACACAGCTTGTTTTTACTGCTCAGGTGATATTTTATAAGTATTTTATTGATAGATGTACTATTTATTAGTTTGTGTGTGTGTGTGTTTTATATGCAATAAATTAGTGTTATTCATTTGTGCCCCTTTGCATGTTCTTTTGCAGTGAGTTTAGGTTGTTTTTTAGGTCTCTTATAGTCTAAAAATTTAGATTAAGTGTTTACAACTCAACAGCAAAAAAACAACTCAATTAAAAAAATGGGCAGAAGACCCAAAGAGACATTTTTCCAAAGAGGACACACAAATCGCCAATAGACACATAAAAGATGCCCAACATCACTAATCATTAGAGAAGTGCAAATCAAAACCACAATGAGATATCATGTCACTCCTATCAGGATAACTATCACCAATAAATCAACCAACAAATGTTGGCAAGGATGTGGAAAAAAGGGAACCCTGCTACACTGTTGGTGGGATTGCAAATTGGTCCAGCCACTATGGAAAATAGTATGGAGGTTCCTCAAAAAATAAAAAATTAAATTACCTTATCATCCAGCAATTCCAACCCGGGACATTTATCCAAAGAAAGTCAAAACAGTAATTCAAAAAATATATATGAGGGGAAAGCCGGGACGGCTCAACAGGTTGAGCGCTCGCTTTGAGGCCATGAGGACCGAGGATCGAATCCCGGCTCCGGCCCAGGCAGGACCCACGTGCTGAACTGGGGAGTTCCCACAGTTCGGTTCTCTAACTGTCTCTGTCTCTGTCTCTCTCTCTATCTGTCAAAAAGTAAAATAGAAATAAATATGCACTGAAGACAAAAAGATAATTTCTCTCTAT
>PVKE010004604.1:0-13759 GCA_004027555.1 Craseonycteris thonglongyai | reverse complement strand
TATATATATATATATGAGCCCCTATGTTCATTGCAGCGTTATTCATAATAGCCAAGATATGGAAACAATGTAAATGCCCATCAATGAACACCTGGGTAAAGAAGCTGTGGTCTATTTATTTATACAAGGGAGAATTACAGAGCCATAAAAAATAAAATCATACCTTTTGCAACAACATGGAAGAAACTAGAAAATATCGAAAGTATGCTACGTAAAATAAGTCAGACTGAGAAGGACAAACACCATATGATCTCAGTTATACGTGGAATCTAAAGAACAGAATAGATGAACAAGCAACACAGAAAAAAAAAAACCCACAGACACAGACAATAGCTCAGTGGTTACCCGAGGGGAAGAGGGGAGAAGTGTGGGAAGGAGGCGGGATTCAAATACATGGTGATGGAAAGAAAACTGGGTGGTGGACACACAATGCAACACAGACGATGCATTGTTGAATTATCACCTGGGACCTGTGTACGTTCACTAACCAATGTCACTCCCCATAAATTTAATTTTTTTAATCCAGATTAAGTGTTGAGACAATGAGGGCTCTCTCTGTTAGTTGTAAAGCAATATTGTGTGGAGGAGTGTGAGAAGTTTTATGCTCAGGTGCTGAAAGTCAGCAATGTGCTGTGGAAGAGCACTTCATCGCAGAAATAGCCATAGCACCGTCCTGGCGAAATCAGCCCCCCTCTGCGGCCACCTAACTGTTTGTATGAGTTCTGTCACTGAGGACTCATTGTGAGCTCCGTACGTTCCTGTCATAAAACTTTTATCGTCTGACTTGCTCACGAACACGGGATGTGACGTAACCCCGTCCTGTTCTTGTCATCCCCATTTTTGTCTCAAGGAAACGTGGTTAACCTGCTCCTGGGGAAAGGCTGGCCGAGGGGTGGACAAGTACGGGGCGGTCAGGCCGGTTGCGTGGGTGGGTAGAAGGAAGAAAGGACGATTGGGTGCACGAGTGGGAAAAGAGAAGAAGAGAGCAGTGATGAATGAACAGCAGGGGGCAGGGCTAGAAGGTGGAACCCCGGCCCAGACCTCAGCCACCTTTACAGCTGTTTGAAGGGCAGAGGGAGGTGCGGGGTGGGGGGACCCCTTCGGACCTCCCTGGTTGGTCTGAAGAGTATTTTACACTAAAAACAATTGGGGTTCAACAGGCGTAGAAAGAAGTCTGCTGGGAGTTTCTGTTGTCTGAACAAAGACAGATACGTCTGGACACGAGGCTGCCATAAATCCCTTCCTCACGGGGGTTCCTCATCAGAAAGGAGCGGGAAGTCCTCGGATGTCACCCCGGCTGCCTTGTTCCCCATTCGTTCCCCTGGAAGCCCGTCGGTTCTCCCGCCGAAGGCCTGCGCCCCTGCCTTTCCCCTGTAGGTCAGGTCCATAACCCCATGTCTGGTTGTTGGGGGGCATATATGTCACATGCATGTGACTACATCTTCTCCCCTGTAGATCTCTAGTCAGTGGAATTCACAGGCTCCGAAAATGGACGGAAATCCAGGGGGAGAGCGCCGTTGCCTCCCACCGGGCGGGTGTGCTGTTCTGAGAGCTGGACCCGAAGAAGGAGGCCCTGGAGACCATCGCCCGGGACGGCAGACAGTTCGCTGCAGGCTCATTCGGTGCCAGAGGAACCAGAACAGCCATCGCCTCCGGTTTGGAAAGTGGGGAGGGCCGGGCCATAGACGTGCGCCCCGCAGGCCGGAGGGGGCAACCGCGGCCGAGGGCTCTGCTCCGGGGCCGGGCCCTCTCCCGCCCCGCTCAGCTTCACCCCAAGCCCAGCCGCCGGCCTGCGCTGCGGGGAGGCGCACGGCCCCCCAGGGGAGCCGCCTCCCAGCTCCTTCACGGCCCACTCACGTCACTCGTGGGCTTCACACTCACCGGCCCCTCGTTCCTAACTTTCCCGTTCCCTCCTCTGCCCTCGTGGACGCGTGCTCGCCACGGAGCGGGCGCTCCCCAGACCCGGGAAACAAGGCAGGTGAGGCGGGCACCGTGGGGGGACCCCACGCCCACAACCACGTTCAAGGCCGGGAACGAGCTCCAAGGGACTCTTCACGGAGGAGGTGGCATCTGAGCCCTGTCCTGCAAGGGCTGACTGGCGTCTGTGACGGGTGTCCAGATGGGTGTCGCCACAGACTCTCATCCTGGCACTTGAGGTACCTGCCATCTTTCCCGTGTCGGTCCCAGCAGAGTGAGGGGCGTTGCTTGTGCAGACACACCCCATTCTTCACACAGCCAGTGGCCGGTCCCAAGCCCCTCACAGGCGGCAGAGACCGTGTGCAAACGGGCCCCCGCCTAACCACAGGGCGACCAGACGTCCCCTGTTAAATGGGACAGAAAGCAACCGTCCTGTCCCGATTCAAACGGTGCATCTGCTCAGCCGACGGGGGCCTTGAATTTAGCCCGGAGAGCCGAGGCCGACCCCGCGCACGGTTGACACAGGACAGAGCTGTCAGAGCCCGGGCCAGGGAGCAGGGCCGCCCCGCCCCCCGCAGCGCGCCCGGCCAATGTGGAGGAGGAGTTTTAACAATTAGACGAAGAGTAAAATAACGGTTCTGCTCTGCTCGGTCAATGGGGCTTGTCGTCCCTGAGGCTTTATTGAAAAGGCATTAAGATGGAATTGTGTGTTCCCGGCAGGTAGGCGGTGAGGAGGGCCTGCCAGGAGGCCGGGATTGCAGAGGGCCACCTACCTCTGCTCCACCCTGGGCCAAACCTCAGGCAGAAGGACACACACACACATGGGGTGACAACCCAGCAAACTGCCACCCGCTATACGCGCCATGCCATTCACTGTCCCTTCCGTCCTCAGACACCGCTGAAGACAGAGAGGGCTTCGCACACACAGCCCACACCTGCTGCCCCCGCGCCCCCAGCAAAACGAGAATAAGAGACTCCTGCAAGCGACAGCCTGGCACCATCAGCAGTCAGCACTGGCCTGAACCCAACGCTTAGCTGCACAAGTCAAATGTACCTTTTCGAGGTGTCTTCAGGGGGAAGAACTCACCCTGAGATCCTCGCCATTCTTGCACGATCGCGTTTTCAGCCACGGGCCACCCTGGTCACGCAGGAGGGGACACTTGGAATGACCATGAACACCCATTGGCTTGTGCCATTTACAGAACGTGTGTGAAGCCATTATGCCACGCAGGCGTTACAATATGTGTCTCCCGTGTTGTGTCCTCAACGAGGGGTTGGAGTTGGACACGGCGGGTCCCCTGTGTCGTGTTGACACCCCCAATTAGCTTCGCACACCCTGCTTCGTATGTGGAGCAGAGCCTGGGCCGCCGGCCCATATATGGTGTCAGCCCTGCTCGGGGCCAGAAAGCTCATCCCGCAGGATTCCGTGGAGGTGCTCACGGGGAAACGTGTGTGGGGATCTCCACAGAGCCGAGGTTAAGACAAGTGACGTGGCGCGGTCCCTCTGAGCGGGCAGAATGTAAAGCCTCCCATTCCAGGAGCAGCCAAGGGGTAAAGGAGTAGAAGGAGCTGCCTCTCATGGCCGTGGAAGTCTGTCCCCTGTGTCAGCTGCAAAACCTGAGGCTGGCAGGCATGGCAGCGTCACCTGCCAGGTGGGCAGCAGGGGACCAGGGGAGTGGTTGTGGGCGGCTTCTAAAAGGAGGGCCCGCAGGGCTCTGGTTTCTCACAGAGAACGAGGTCATCTCTAGGCCTGTTCCTCTGGCCACACCCACTCGTCACCCACACCCCTGCATTTGGAGGTAGCGGTGAAGGGCTGCCTCCTTTGTCCAGGGGTATTCAATGGAGTTGACACCAAACGTGGTTCCAAGCACAGTGCAATCCCAACGGATGCCGGATGCTCCCCGAGCCGGTGGGGAGAATGAACTTACAGAGACCCTGGTTTCCTGCAGCAATGGCAAGTGTTTTTCATCTACTGGGTATGAGACCACTAGGTACCTGTAAAAAGTAATATTAATATAAACGGAGCCCCTTTAAAATAAAGTCTGAGGGGAAGCCGGGATGGCTCAGTGGGTTAAGTGCTCACTTTGCAGCGCCGGGGACCAGGGATCGAATCCCGGCCCCGGCCCGTGCGGAACCATATGCTGAACTGGGATGTGGCCCCCAGTTCAGTTCTCTCTCTGTCTCTGTCTCTGTATCTCTCTCTCTCTCTCTGTCAATAAATAAATAAATAAATAAATAAATAAATAAATAAATATTTTTTAAAAATAAATAAAGTCTGAGGGGAAGCTGGGATGGCTCAGCAGGTTGAGCGCTTGCTTTGCAGCCTGGAGCCAGAGGATCGAATCCTGGCCCCAGCCCAGGCGGACCCATATGCTGAACTGGGCTGTGCCCCCAGCTCAGTTCTTGCCCGGGCCTATGTGGGAGGCTTCGGGCCCAGTTCCTGCCCTGCGCAGCCCTGTGCCCACCTGTGGAGTGAAACTATATGGAAAACTAATGTCAACTATGGAGACTGCTCTGGGCCCTCCCCCTTCTCTCTCTCTCTCTCTCTCTCTCTGTCAAAAAACAATAAAAATAAATCTTTAAAACAATAAAGTCCGAGCTGCCACCCCAGAGGAGTCGCCTTGCACGTCTTGCTCCTCTAGCCTGTGGGGTGTTAGATTTGGGCAGAGAAAAGCAACATTGTATCTCAAAACAGGATTGAAGATGAAAAGCATTCTTTAGACTTAGCATTACCGTTAGCTCACCTGCACCAATAGCAACGCCTTCCTTCTACAGATGTAATTGTTCTGCTCTTTCTCATAAATACCCTTTGTCTTTGCCTCCTAATCGGAACTAGTTGGGATTCTGCCTGAATCAGTGCTTCCTGAATAGCTATTTGTTTGGATCTCAGATACATGCCCATTGCTTCTCGCTTTGGCCTTATATTTATTTGTTAGGTGAGCAGTAGTATCATGTATATAGTCCGGAAACGGACTCAGAGAGGCTAAGGGACGTCCCTAAAGTCACAGAGCTAAGCCGAAGGACTTGAACTTCACCTCTCTGACGTGGAAGCCCTGTGAGGCACCAGAGTGAGAATCAGAAATTTTCCTCCAGCCCAGGCAGAAAGCAGGGAAGAGGCGGGGCGGGACGGGGCAGGGAGGATGGGGGGTGAGGCTGAGGAGAGGCCAGAGGCCCAGGGCTGGCACTTGACTCAGGAGCTCTCTCTTCCAGCCCTTCCGGCACCATCTGCTCTGGACCCCACGGCTCCCACCTGTCGTTTCTGTGATGAATAGGCTCCATCTGCTCCTCTTGCAAACTCAGGGCAACTGAGGCCCCAGGGGCTGAGGGACTTGCCCAAGGTCACAAAGCCAACGCCAGCGGTCTGAGGTGAGCACGGCTGAGCTCCCTCGGCTGCACTGGGAGCCCCCAGAGGCAGGCCTGGCAGATGCCCCTCATTTTTTTCCTACTCCTCCCGACTCTGCGCCCTTTGGTTCCCCAGGGAACATGCTGACATTCACCGTGATTAGCTCCCTCCCCCCTCTACCCGCAGCCAAGAGCTAATTGTCCTGATTTCCTTCCAAGTCGGGGCTCTCTGAATAGCCTTCGCAGGCACAATTAGGCAGGTTCAGCCTGGCTTTCACACTCAGGTTCTGAAAAAAAATCCAATCAGCCAGGAAGCGAGCCTCTCGGAAGTGCTCTGAGAGCTTCTTTGTGAGGGGGAACAAAGCCCTCCCATAATTACCCACCTCGCTGATGAGCCCTGGGCCCACCCTGGGCCCACCCCTGCCAAGACCCCATCTCCCAGCCTCCCCTCCACCCCCGGGGGCCGCTGTTCTTGGGGTGCGGGGTGGCCATGCCCCAGGACCCCACCCACCAGGCCTGGCCATCAGTGCTGGGCCAGGAGAACCCCAGTCGTGCAATGCAGGAGCCACGGACCGGTTCAGATCCGCAAGCCCAATCTCCTCATTGGAAAAATGGACGGTGGCCAGAGAGGGGAGGCGTGGGGGCCAAGGTCACACAGCAAATTCAGGCAAAGCCCCAGCGCGAACGCAAATCTCCCACAGGTGCTGATGCACAGTCATCATGGCCAGAAAAAAGTCAGGTCTTCCAGCCAACTGAAGAAAATGACACCCCCTGAAGGTGCCGGGACGAGCTCTCCCGGGCCGGCCCGGGGTGGGTCAGTGTGGTTCCGCTGGGCTCTGCTGACCATCCATCCGGCTGACTGGCTGCTCCTGACAGAGGCCGCTTCTCGGGAGCAGGGAGCCGTCCGCCGGCCGGGAGCGGCCAGGCCTGCTCAGCGCAGACCCTCAGCCCCAACTCCAGAGTCACACGCTAAGCAGGTTATGGCTGTGATTTAAATGAGCATAATCTGTTCAAGCCGCCCCATTACTCCAGACGCAGCAAATGGAATTAAGGGGCAGAAACCACCGCGATGGTATTCCAGACTCATCCCCTGGGTAGGGCAGGGTAGAGGCGGGCGGGTGCCGGGCTGAGTAAACGCACCTGTGTAACCACTGCCCAGGTTACTGGCAGGCAGAGGACAGAGGACGTCCCGCCACTCGGAGAGAGGACGATGAGCCGAGGTTGGAGAGACACAGCCGAGACCCCTTCACTCTCCCAGCCCTCCCAAGGGCGGGTCACGTGGCGTGATGGAGGCTCACAGGTTCAAATCCTGGCCTCGCCACTCACAGGCTACGTGACCGTGAACCATAAGGTGATGGGCAGAGATCCGTGGGCCGTTTTCTGTGCAGGACAAGGTGATGCTGTACACGCATCACCCACTTTGCTCTCAACAATCCACTGAGACCTGCTGTTGCCATTTTACAGATGGGGACACTGAGCCCAGAAAGGTTGTTTTTCTCATAAAATCAATGTAATCATCCTCGTCGCAGAGGACCGTGGCAAGAATGAAATCCGGAGCATTATGAAAATGACTAGGACTCGGTATAGGAATGTTTCTGACCGTGACCAGCAGTGTCTGACACAAGGCAACACACAATAATGTTCTTTTCAGAAATGCATTGCTTCAGGATGCTGGGATAGTGTAACAGGCCAAGCGCTTGCCTTGCGGCCGCAAGGTCCAAAAATCAAGTCCCAGCCCCGGCCTGTGCAAACCCATGTGCTGAACGGGGGTGAGCTTCCCAGGCGGGAGGCCCCCAGCCCAGTCCCCGCCCTGTGCGGCCCCCGCCCACCTGTGTGCAATGAAACCATGTTGAGAACTGATGATGCACAGCTATGGGGACTGCTCTGGGCCCTCCCCCTTCTCTCTGTCTCTATCAAAAAAACAAAAACAAGTCTTTAAAAAAATAATAAATCGTGTCTGTCAGACAGACACCCCAGGGAGGTGTAGAAAGTGAGATACCCGGGTGTGTTGCTCGGGAGGGTCCGGGCTGGAATCCGTGGGAGCCGTGAGACGGGGAAGAGGAGAGGTGGGGGCTGAGCCCTGGGTCCCCCTGGTGTTCAGAGGTCAGGAGGGAAGAGACACGTGAGGCCGGCCACCATGGTGGGAACCCCAGAGGCCACTGAAGTTTCCAGGAACATGTGCTGTCAGGGCGTCAAAGGCAACGAGGCCTGAGGACCCATTTTTGGACCTGGCACCATGAAGGTGGCTTGACCAGAGCATTTCAGAGGTGAAGAGGGGACCAACGCTGGATACAGTACTGTCATTCATTCCCCAAAGCCCAGGGAAAGGCCAAAATGGAGAAGTAAAAAAGGAGTGGCAGAGAGCAGGAGGCGGGCAGGGGCTGAGACCCCATGAACCTGACTCATCTTTCCAGGCTCAGCTCAATGCCGCTGCCTCCAGGAAGCCTTCCTGGAGGCCACTGCCCATGACCATTCCTCAGGGCTGTCCCCACCATGTGGCCCGGCCGCTCCCCCAAGGCAGGCACAGCGCCTGTCAGCCCTGCACCCTGGTGCTTGGGAATCCTGAGCCCTGTCTCTACCTTCTTAGGTGGCAGAGGCAAATTCTGACTTTCCCGGAACTCTTCTCCCGTGGGATGAGTCGTCCCTCCCCCAGCAACTGTTTTGTTATGCTGTGAGGTTATCGGAATGATGGTGAGGCCTAACACCGCATTAATTTGGTTGTGAATTATGTGTATTGTCACTCAGTGACATCAATTTTGTTTTGACATAATCTAGCTTTTTGTGCAGTTTGTCAAAACTTTCAGAAACATCCCCCGAGATCGCGTCTTAGAGGGGTCTGAATATCGCGTTTATGGGATGTATGGAAATCTGGCCGGAGCCACTGCCCGCTGGGATGAGAACACACGAAGGTATCAGGGGCTGGCCAGGAGCCCACCGTCTCCGGCCTCCCTCGGGGGTCGCTGCTTCTCCGGGCCCCTCAGACCCCACTCTAGACCTCAAGGGCCTCCAGGACAAGAACTGCACCGGGGGTCATCTCTCTGCCCCTCAGGGCTCGGGGTTAATGGCTGCAACCCGCATGGCTGTGCCCAGAAAGTGGCAAAAACTGGCTGGGGTCCCCCGAGAGCCTCCTGAGGCAGCATGTACCCCTCAGCTGACCCAGCTCAAACACCTCGCTGCCATGCAGACCAGCTTGGGGGAAGACTCACATTAGCCAAGCTCATGGGGCTGATGGATAAACCAGAAGCCATGTTTTTTCATGGACAATGAGCAACTGAGCTGTGACAAGGACGAGACGCCTTTCTCCCAGAGAGGCAGCACTCTCTTCTCCTGCCACACCAGGCATCCGTCTGGACAGGGTCACAGCATCTGAAAGTCCCGAGGCCCCAGGCACAACACCCTCCCAGGCCCCTGTGTTCTCTCCTGTCCTGCTGCCTGTAACACAGGCCGTCCCAGCCGGCCCTGTGGCTGGGGCTCGGACTCCACCTCCCATCACTGTGGTCAAGTCCACGGCCCAGCCCCTTTTTCTCCTCTTCCACTGCGGCTCTTCCCTCGGGGGCTTTGGGGAAATGACAGACTAGCAAAGGACTGAGCTCAGAGGCTCACTGGATCGCTGCATTCCAGAGTCCAAAGCTGACTCCCTCACACGGTCAGAGCCCGATAACTAATGGGTGTCCCAAAATTCACGCAAGAAGTAATTTTGATAAAAAACACAGGTTTGTAATTAAAAATTGTAATTTTTTATTGATTCATAAAATATACAGTATAGGGTTATGTATGGAATAGAATATCGAGTAAATGGCCTCCACGACTTTGTAGGCATGAAGATGTAAATCTTTCGTGAGAATACGCTGTAGAGAGCTTCTCAAAATGTCCAATTCTTGACCACGGTGCCGAATTGATGCCCCTGGACTCTCAGCAACACTCACGAACTGCTTCGATGTTTTGTGTTGAATGACTTGTTGAAGGATGGCCAGAGTGTTTAAGATCACTAATTGATCCAGTCTCCCTACATTTTTTAATTAATCTCTTCACAGTTGAAGTTAAATCACTATTTCGACCATATTTTGTACGAAAATTGCGAACTGTAGTTGCCAAACCTTCATTATTTTTTTTATTTTATTGTTTTTGACAGGGAGAGAGAGAGAGAGAGAGAGAGAGATACAGAGACAGAGAGAGAACAGAACTGGGGGAGCTCCCAGTTCAGCACATGGGTCCGCACGGGCCGGGGCCGGGATTCGATCCTGGGTCCCCGGCGCTGCAAAGTGAGCGCTTAACCCACTGAGCCATCCCGGCTTCCCCTATTATTTTAAAAATGTTGCTCAACAATGAAAATGCATGGTTTTTTCATGTAGCGCTCCATTTTTAATAACCCTGAACTGTCAGCTGTCATGCTGTCTTTTTTTTTCATTGGCAACACTTTACCGCACAAATGACGCAAAATTCAAATATTGCGTGAATTTTGGGACACCTGTTAGTGAGCAAATGGACACACGGATGCGGCCTCTCTTCAACAGCTCCGTTCTCGCTTCCTGCAGGTGAGCACTTCCCCGGGGGAAAGCAGACCCTGGGGAGGGAGGGGGCTGTCCCTCAGCTCCCCCTCTGATTCAGGTCAGATGTACCTGACCCCTGAGGAAGCACATGCAGGTACCTAGGAATGTGACAAAGGGGAAGTTTCGTCACTACGCCCGCGGTGCTCTCTCTGATTCCTACCAGCAGCCTGGACTCCAGGACCAGATGCCACAACTGAGGACTCAGTCGTGAGCCAGGAGCGGCTGCAGCACCAAAGCCGGTGTCGCGGAGGTGGCCCATGGGGACAGGGCAAACTTGGATCTGCAGTTCCAGCTCCCACGGCATCTGCTGGTTCCAGTGCAGAGCTCCTGGCTCTTGGCTCAACGGGCTTTGTCCCAAAGATGTAATTTTTATTTTCATTCCATGTGACATTTCATAAAATGACTTCCAGTCCCCACACGGCTGTCTGAGTTGTGAAACCACAGCCTGTGGACGCCCAACACGACTCACCAGAGCAGGCCCCTTGTTGCTTCGGGAGCTGCCCCACGTCTGTGAGGGGAACACGCTGAGCCCGAAGATGTAAAGAGACACAGCCCTGGGGCCGTCACTCTGTCTGCCCCAGGGACCAGTGCCCAGCGCCCTCGGTGCTTCCACGCCGGACACTGGCGGCAGCTTTGACCGGGGCTCCTGCCTCCATGTCCCTCTTTCCAGTCGCACGCTGTTCAAACTGCAGGCCGAAAACATTCAGGGCCGGGTAGCTCAGTGGGTTGAGTGCTTGCCTTGCAACCATGAGGTCTGGGGATTAAATCTCGGCCCCAACCCGTGCAAACCCATATGCTGAACTGCGGCACAACTGGTAACCGCTGGGATGGCTCGGTGGCAAAGGTGCTCACGTCCCATGCAGCAGGCTCCCAGTTAGCTTCCCCCACTGCACGGCCCCATGTCCACCTGTGTGGGATGAAACCATGTCACAACTAATGACATACAATGATGGAGACGGCTCTGGGCCCTTCTCTCTCTCTCACCTTCTCTCAAATAATAAAATAAATCCTTAAAAAATAAATAAAAAAACAGAAGCCAGGATGGCCCAGCGGGTTGAGTGCTTGTCTTGCAGCCCCGGGGACTGGAGATCGAGTCCTGGCCCCGCCCTGTGAGGACCCATGTGCTGAGCTGGGGTGAACTTCCCATGCGGGAGGCCCCCAGCCCAGCTCCTGCCCTGCACGGCCCCCGCCCACCTGTGTGGAATGAAACCATGTCAAAAACGGATGACGTACAACTATGGAGACTGCTCTGGGTCCTTCCCCTTCCCTCTGTCTCTCTGTAAAAAACAATAAAATAAATATTTAAAAAAAACCAAACAACAACATTCAGGGAGACAGGAAATCAACTGAGAGGCTTGCAAACAGCACTTGGAGAAAAACACACAAAACAGAACAGACTAGAAAGCGCCGGATACTGCGTCTTGGCACTTTGGCTGGTAGGGTGTACACACGAGGTCTCTGCAAAATGAGCAAACAGATGTAGCTGTAATCCACCACCCTCTAACCTTTCTGAAATGCACATCTGATGGTGTCACTCCTCAGCGAAAACTCAGTGACAGCTCAGACCCCTTGGCATGGCTCTGAAGACCTGGCCCCGTGCACCCTCATGTCCTCCTCCCCACTAGACAGCAGGCATCCAGGCCGGGCGAGCCCCCTCGGTGCCCGGTGTACTGAGAGCGTGACTGCATGTGATATCCCCGGGGCTACTTCCTACGTGATCCCACTCCCACTGCTGACTTCCTTGGGGCTAAGACGACGCTCTGGATTCTATAGAAACAACTCTATACCTATTTCTGGAAGCCTTCCATTCAGAAGGAAGCAGAAGGTCTACCAATTTCTCAACAAATTGGCTATTAAAAATAGGAATGCCACCTACACACCAGAACAGCTTGTTAGGATCACGGAAAGGCCAGCATCACAGGGTGGCATGCGTGTCTGGGACCGGGGGAGCTGCCGGGCTCAGAAGCGGAACGCTGCAAAAAGGCAGGCAGCTGTCTGCAGCTGGAGCCGTAGCCCCGAGTTCCCAGAAATCTCTAGAACTGCAAGAACACCCAATGGTGCTCCGCCAACTGCTTCACGAAACTCATTTCCCACATCAGGGGAACATCGGGACAAGCGCAGATTCCAAACCAAGGCGAGAGAAATGAATTGTGCACAAGCAAGTAGATGTGAGCCCTCCTCATCCCCGAGCTTGCAAGTGCCCAAGGAGATGCCTCAGGCACTGGCTGCTGTCTCTGGGTCCTTGGGAGGAAGCACAGCCTGGCCCAGGGCTCAGGGACACTCGTAGAAGGTTCCAGGCCCTGAAGGCCAGACGCCCCAGGTTTAAGGGACAGATGGTCCCTGTGAGTGAGCCGCGGTGGCGGGATGGACGTAACATTCAGTTATATCTGCAGATGCGGGCAAGCTAGCCAGGGCAGGATAGAGAAGGGGGAAGGGAAACAGCCAGATGAGGAAGTGAGACATTTACAACCACCCCTAAGAGGCCAGGGTCCCCACAACCACCACCGCACTTAGTCCCCAGCACGTGACCCTCCTGCTACTACTGGGTCCCAGACAGCGGCTTCCCCCAGCACAGACACTTGCTCGTTCATTAATTCACTCATTCAATGACATGAACATTTATGAGCTTCCAGGTGCCGGGCCCCTGCCAGATGCTGGCTGACGCTCCTGGGAGCAATAGACCTCGTCCCTGACCTCAGGGGACTGACAACTGGGTGAGGGGTGTGAGAAAAGTGACAGGCAGGTATGGTTCTGTATAATCCCACAGAGCAGGTGCCGCTGAAGCCACAGGAGCAAAAGGGACCCCTAATCCGGCCTCACTGGGTGCGGGTGTGGGGGACGCCTAGGGGATGCAACCTCAGGGTTGAGGCCCAAAGCAGAAGTGAGACAGGTGGTAACGCAGGTGAGTGGTCTGGACACGTGATGACTGAGAAGAGATGGAGGAAGGCTCCCCCACCTGGCCACACGCGGAAGAGCAGCTGCCCCCCGGATTTCTTTTTCTTCTTTTCGTAAAGATTTGTTTTTATTTTATTGTTTGAGAGGTGAGAGGGAGAGGGAGAGAGAGAGAAGGGGGAGGGCCCAGAGCAGTCTCCATAGGTGCACATCATTGGTTGTGACATGGTTCCATTCAGGTGGATGTGGGGCCGTGCAGGGTGGGAACCAAACAGGGCCTCTCGCAGGTGACAGGAGCTCCGCCTCCAGCCATCCTGGTGGCTACTGGTTGCGCCACCGTTCAGCATATGGGTTCGCATGGGCCGGAGCTGGGATTCGATCCCCAGACCTCTCGGGTGCAAGGCAAGTGCTCTACCTGTTGAGCTATCCGGTCAGCCGTCTTCCCCGGATTTCTGACCCAGCACCCAGAGTTAGGGATGCCACTCACTGAGCAAGGAAACAGTACAGGGCGAGCATACCTGGGGTGCAGCTTGGGGTGCTGTCTGTGGGACACCCGAGTGGAGGTGTCTCCTTGACTGTCAGGTCTGGAACTCAAAACCCGCATGGAGAAGGGAGAGCTGTAATTCCACAGCCAGGTGTGAAGAGGCTCTGGGAAGAATCCTGCAGGAGCAGAGCAAGGAAGGCAGGTGAGCAAAGGGCAAAGGGGCCGGGGGAGGCGCAGGTGCAAACCAGGGCGCGCTGCGATCCCGGAGCCCATTGCACTGGGTGAGGTGGGGCGGGGCGCTGGCCGCCAGGGGGCAGCACGGCGGTCAGAGGTGCAGCGCCCCCGATCCCGGCTCTCCGCTCACGGGCTGTGTGGCCGTGGCGAGCCCCTTCCCCTGCCGGAGCCTCCAGGCCCTTTCCTGTGAAGGACTATGGGGAACATGAATGAGTCCACGTAAAAAGTGCTGAGGACAGTGCCCGCAAAGAGGAAGCAACGCCCCATCTAGCGGGTGATGCCCTGGAGGAAGCCACACAGCGGGGCCTGAGACGGGAGGACCCGGGGAGGCAGCAGTGAC
>PVKE010004603.1:0-63664 GCA_004027555.1 Craseonycteris thonglongyai | reverse complement strand
GGACTTTATGAATCTGACCTCATTGGCAAGGGAAGTAAAAGCACAAATAAACAAATGGGACCTTATCAAGCTAAAAAGCTTCTGTGCTGCAAAGGAAACCATCAACAAAGCAAAGAGGCAACCAACCAACTGGGAGAAAATATTTGCAAACAATGCCTCTGATAAGGGGCTAATATCAAAACTATACAAAGAACTTGTATAATAATCCAGGTAGCATATAACTTCTAAAATTCCTAAACCACAGAGATCACTTGACCCAGTTTTCCTAGGGCCAAGCCCCCAAAGGGATCCAAGTTCTACTAAAACAGCTGATAACATTAATAACCCTGTAGAAGGAAGACATCATTGAATATTACCATGAAATTTACATGACTTGTTGTCATAGCACATACTGGTTGTCACCACAGCATCAGACTGAGCAGGATGCAAACATTTTTAATGGTAAAAACCCAGCACAAAAACATTCTGGGGCTGTACAAAGAGTGGGGTGAAGTTTACCTCTAAAAGCGTTTAAAAGTCTGAAAATGTGATGTGTCTTTGTCCTACTTTCTCTGTCACTGCCAGGTTCAGATGATACCCCAACACCTTAGGAGAAAACTGAAATTCATTATTTTTAGTTTGACAGTGGTTACTGGCTTTTATTTCATAAAATTTCAGGGGATGATGCCAGGATGGTTCAGTGGGTTGAGCACCCACCCACCTTGCAGCCCCGGGGTCCGAGAATTAAGTCCCAGCCCTGGCCCGTGTGAACCCATATGCTGAATTGGGGTGCACTTCCCATGTATGAGACCCCCAGTTCAGTTCCCACCCACCGGGGTGAGCTTCCCATGTGGGAGGCCCCCAGTTTGCCCCCGGCTCACGGAGGCATGCCTCCCATGCTAGAGCCCCCCACAGGCCCAGATCCCGCCTCCAAACCCACCTGTGTAGACTGAAACTATGTTGACAACTAATGATGTGCAACTATGGAAACTGCTGTGAGCCCTCCCTCTTCTCTGTCTTTCTCTGTCAAAACAATAAAATTAAAAAAAAAAACAAAACATTTCAGAGAAGACCCAGCAATCCTGTGAATATCTTAGTGTTTGAAATATTGTGTTCATCTGCAGGTCAGATACTATTAATACTTAAGACCTGCCAATAATAGTTTTTAAAGAGCCATGGAAACCCAGTAAAGGATCAAATTAGGAAAGTTTACAGGTTTCCATAGAGTCTTCCTCCATGTCCTTCCACTCCGCCCATCTGCTCAGGCTGGAGTCCTGATGAGTAATTCTCCATTCCTCCCTCTCTCTCACCCCCACATCCAGCTGGTCTCATCAACCCTACTCCAGAGCAGATCTCTAACTGAGGGCCACTCTCATCTCCATGGTAACCGTCCTGGTCCAAACCACCATTTCTCACCTGGACTACTACAACAGCCTCCTAACTGGTCTTGTAGCTTCCAAAATAATGAAGACCTAGGAGGAGCAGAATAATGTTTATAGAATAAAGAAAAGACCATGCCATTGTGAAAGAAGCTAGAGGAAAAAAATACATACTGTATGATTCCATGTATCTAAAAGTCTAAAAAACATGAACTGATCTACTGTCACAGAAAGCAGATCAGTAATTGCTTGGGCATGGGAGGCAGAAGGGGATGGCACGGAGGGGTGACTGAGGGGCACAAGGAAACTTTTGGGTGATGGACATGTTCACTACCTGGAGTGTGGTGGTTTCATGGATATAGGGGAGTGTGGTTTGTGTGTCTGATCATTATATACATAAAAGTGATCAAATTGTACATATGCAATTTATGTCAATTATACCACAACAAAACTACTCTTTTAAATGAAAGTTTAAAAGATGGTATTATTTAATAAAATATAGTGTGGGATTTGCTTCAAATAATCCAGGGGAGGAAAGCAGCAGGGATGAGTAGGTGGAAATACAGATAAAGCAAGATTAGCCTTGAGCTGATAAATTATTAAACCTGGATACTAAGGACACGGGGGGTTAATATACTATTCTCTTGAGGTTTGCATGTTTAAAATTTTCTATAATTAAAAAAGAAAAACAAAAACCAATGTTTAAGTTTAAGGAGAGAAAATCTTAAACCAGGATAAACCAACAGAAGAAAAGTGACTATGTCTTCCTGAGCCCCAAAGGGCTAGGAGTCCAATTCTCCTGGAGGTTTACGTGAGCAGCTGAAAGGGACCGATTCTCTGCTCTTGGACCCTGAGGCATGCACACACCCTCCTTGGAGACAGAAGTCATCCCTGCCCCAACTGGCTAACTGCTGTGCTCTCTTGCACACTTGACCCCTCATCAAGCCTTCACACCAGCAGACTACACAGCGGGCTCCCACAGACGTGGTTCCAGGAGCCTGGGGTTCAGAATAAACCCAGGACCTCACTGCCCATCTGAGGCACGTCACGCATGCAGCAATGGGCAGCTCAGAAACTCAGACATGTGTGACATTTTGATTTTCTTTCTCTGCTCACGTGTCTCCTAAAAGGAGCCTCTTCTCAACTTTGCTTTAAAGAAAGGAACTCCGCTGAGATTTGCTTGGACCACGCTCTTATCCCATCCGATCCTCACTGTGGCCTTGGGAAGCAGGAAGTCTCAGTGTCCCCATTCGAAGCACCAGGAATCCTAAGACTCGGAAGGACTAAACAGAGTGTCCGAGGTCACACAGCTAGCAAGTGACAGGGCCGGGAGTCCAGGGCTAGCCCACCTCTATGCCTGCCCAGTTCCACCACCTTCTAGACTTAGCAGCAACGCTGACCAAGGTGCATATGGGAGAAAAAGTCAAACTCCGAACAACACACTTTCTTTTCTTATACCATGTCAAGCATGACCAAGGATTTGGAAAGTGGGCAGATGTAACCACTACTGCTTCAAACCGAGCCTTACCAATGGTGTGATTTTATTTATCCCCCAGCACAAGGACCCATGAAGAAGGGCCTGCAATTAGCTTCAGGCAATGCATGAGAGGAAAAGGGAGTGACTCCCAAACAAAGGTCAGAGAAAGAAAACTGGAGACCAGGCTGGAAGGACGTAAAACCCCACGGACACCCCTGCGGGATCTTCTCTGCAAACCCAGCAGGCCCCGCTAGTGAAAGGAAGGGAACACCATTTCCTCCAGATGCTGGCTTCACCCACACCAGATAAAAAGGAAGAGTCTTTGAAGTGGTGTGAAACTTGCTCACACTGCGGTGGCTTTCCGTTTCCAACAAAAAGTGTCACTTTCATAGCCCAAGGTCAACAGTAACAATTCTTGCTCCTGTCTTAGTGCATAAAACTGGGTATTTAAGACACTGATTCTACTGGTAGCAGCTAACACTTCCTGAGCACATATTATAATCAGGGATTGATTTTAATGTTCTGAATCTTGAAAATGATCTTCTGAGGTAGGCTCTATTATTGGTAGGACAACCATATAATTCATTGTCCAAATAAGTATACATTTGGGAATGAAAGGGGGAGCTAGGAACAACCGTGCCAGGCGCAGGCATGAACCAGGAATGTTTGGAAACCCGATCCTCAACCACATTTTGCAGACAGAGAATTAGGGAACAGAAAGGATAAGCAATCCATCCAAGGTCACACAGCTAGCAAGCAGAGGAGCCAGGGTTCCAGCTCAGGCTGTCTGGCCCCAGCCTCACTCTGCTATGTGTCTCTTGTGAGCTGATACAGTATCATGTTTTAAATAAATCATTCCACTGCTCCAGTCTGATAAGCACAGATTTTTCTGTGTTTCACAAGTTCACTGCAAGAACATGGCTAAAACCCAAGAAGAACTATGAGTCAAGAGTTCATTTTTTTTTTTAAATAAAGACATCTGTTAGCTTTTGGACAGAGCCGAAATGTTTCCCTTGTTAGATGTGCTTCTTCTAATGGACTTCTACCGGCATATGAGACCTGCTTATTTCACGGAGGAATAAACCCACATTTAAAGCAACAACACCCGCCACTTAGACACACATGCTTATTAGCCTGATACTGCAGACGCCTTTCATGGTTTCAGTGGCTCGGACCCCACTGGGTTTGAGGGTCTCAACCTCATACCGTAAGAGCAGCTGTTCCAGCTCAAGAGACCTGCTTTGTCAAGTTCCCTCTTCCCTCATGTGTTTCTGGAAGGGTTTCCAGAAACCTCCAAGGAAAAATCACGTCCCAGAAATATAGTGGCAGGAAGGGAGTTCACATTTTCTTTTCACTACAAAGTCAGCTGCAGGAACCATAACACTTGTGGCAGGTAGATAGGAAGTGTTCTCGGTCTGTTCAAGGCCACATGACGACAACGTGTCTCACATCACCCCTTGTCTTGAGTCCCCTGGTGACACCCCGCAGCATCACACTTACTCCTCCTGCATCTTTGCTCACACGCCCGCAAGGTCTGCGCCTCTTCTCCATTCGGGGTCTCTGTCAACACCTCACTAGACAGGCTGACAGAGCACGCCTCCTCCGCCCTGTCACTCTCAATCCTCTTACGCAGTATGTCCCCTTCCTCCTAGCTGTGGTACGATAAAACATAAACATCTCCTGGCACAGAGCTCCTAAGAGCCTTGGAATTTCCTGAGCGATAACTTCCTTCTGTAAGATAGTGAGATGTCTCCTATCTCTCTGATTAGGGGGCAGAGGCGGGTAGACGGCTTTGGGATGGGGCCCAGTTGCCAGAAGGAACAAGCCATGATCAGAGGGGTGGGAAACTTCAGCTCCATTCCTGACCTCCAAGGAGGAAAGGGGTGGGACAGCGAGTTCAGTCACCAATGGCCACTGAGATAGTCCATCATGCTTACTTCATGAGGCCTCCATCAAAGCCTCTAAATGAAAGGGCTCGGTGAGCTTCGGAGCTGGTAACCACATGGGGTGCTGGGACAGCTCCACGCCCACCACCCCAGTCCCTGCCCTCTGAATCTCCTCCACTGGCTCTTCCTGACTTGTATCCTTCAGTCAATGGCTAATTTGTAAGTAAAGAGCTTTCCTGAGTTCCGTGAGCTGTTCTAGCAAATTACGAAACCCAGGGAGGTTATCACAAAAGCCTCCAAACATGCAGTGACTCGGGCAGAGGCGGCTGGCCCGTGACCTCCTGTGCAGCTGGCATCGGGAGCGGGGGCAGATGAGTGGGGCTGAACACTCAATCTGTGGCGTCTGACACTCCTCACTCCAGGTGGTTGGTGTCAGATCTGAACTGAAGCGGAGGCCACCCTATGGGGTATCATGTGATGGGGAAACCCCACCCCCCACCTATGGGTGTCAGAAGTGTCATGAGTAAAAACAATTCAGCCCCTTCATAATCATCAGTATAAAAGTACCTCAGAGAAAGTTCCGGGCTTAGGAATGAAGATAAGCAAAAAGTCTCAGCAGGAAAACTACGAAGACCCAACAGACTGCGCCAAGGACAGGGTATCACCAGGGGCCTCCACACAGGCCAGGGCGGTTGGGAGGACCAGCAGCCAGTCGGGGCCCCCCCACTTCACTTGGTCTGGGTGTCCTCACTTGGGGACTGCAGTTGTGCACTAGAAATATGGAGTTTCTGCCTTCACCACCACAGAACACGGGTAGGGCAGCCATCTGTCCTTCCACCTCGAAGCTTTGCCACGACACTCACATCACTTCCTCCAGGGATCCCTCCCACAGATTCTTGCTGAGACGGGAGACAAGCAATACAGTCTTCTTCCAGGTGCCTCATGCAAAGACCTTACCGTGTTTTTCAGACGGTGGTGAAATACACATAACATAAAACCATTTTAACTATGTATGTTGAAATCTACAGTTCAGTGGTATGACATACAATCAAACTGCTACGCAATCATCACCACCATCCAACTCCAGGACTCCTTTCATCTTGCAAAAGTGAAACTCTACACACTAAATACCGACTCCCCATACTCCCCCCACACCCCATCACCCTACCCACGCCCCAGGTTCCCAGCAACTGCCATTCTGCTTTCCGTCTCTATGAACTTGACTGTCTAAGTACCTTATATGAGCAAACTAACACAGTGTTTGTTTTCTTGTGACTAGCTTACATCACTTAGCAAAATGTCCTCAAGGGCCATCCATGCTATATGTGGTATGTGTCAGAATTTTTCTTTCTTTTTAAGGCTGAATGTATATACCATATTTTCATTATCCATTCATCTATCAATAGACAGTTGGGATGCTTCCATCTTTCAGCTACTGTGAACAATGCTACTAGGAAAATAGATGTACAACTATCTCCTGCTTTCCATTCTTTTGGGACTATACTCAGTGGAACTGCCAGATCATGCAGTTCTACTTTTAATATTTCAAGGAAGCACTATGCTGTTCTCCAATGACAACTGCACCAATTTACCTCCCCACCAACAGTGCACAAGGGTTCCTATCTCTCCACACCTTCACCAACACTTCCTATTTTCTGTTTTGTTTTGTTTTTAAATAGTGGCCATCCTAGTGAGTATGAGGTAGCAATGGGCCTCGACTTTTATAGTCACTCTATCCAACTGCCACCCATGAGAGAGAGAAGAAAGAATGAGCAGAAGGTTCCAGGAAAACGGTTAATACTCTGACTTATACAATGGTAGGTACATATGATCTGTTTAAGAGGCATGGACTATAATAATTGTGAATATAAACAGTAGTTTTTCAACAAAAGGCCATAAAACATCTATGTGCCAAAAACCAGCCGACATAAACACAGAAGCAGCCACTATGAGGAGGAAAGAAGCAGCAGCCTGGATCTCTGCAATGAAGAACTAGGTAACCTTCTCATCACCTGCTAATAGCTGTGGAATGGGTTGCTTAGTGATGCAGGGGGGCCTTTAATTTCAGAATGCTTAATATGCTGATGTACAATACAATCACACAGAAAAACATTCAGGATCTACCCAATCCTGGATGGATTCATTCTAAAGCATAGAGAAACTGATTTGTTTCATTCTGAACAATGCCTGGTATACAGTAGCATCATCCTAAAGAAAGGTGATTTCTGCGTCAACTAAAACCAAGCCCCCGACATCGCAGGGTACAGAGTAGAGGTGCCAAATGGTTTGCTCCAGACTCAATCACTTCTATCACTCAGAATAACAATCTAAAGCTGTTTGGTCCTGTTTGCAAAACCAGCTATGGCTCTAGGCACTGCCTGAGGCAAGAAAATTAAACACAGTCTAACCTTCCTAAGGATTTCATTCATCACACTCTTATACTCACAATCTTGTGTCTTTCAGTGACAACTCATTAGCAGGTTAGGAGAGAATAAGCAATTAGCTTATACCAAATGTGACCTGGAGTTAAACATTATTTTCAAAGAATACTTGAAGACTGCCCTTTTATTTTGGACCCTGGAAAGTGGACAAGTGCTAAGAGTCCAATTCTGCAGCTTGTGCCACTTCATGAGAAGCAGAGCTTACTTCCATTAGTGAATATGAAGTTGACAGTCCCCAGAAAGAAGTGTTACTGATAACTGCAGGCCACCAGATGGCTAATATCCTTCCCATAGCCCTGAAAAGGTCCAGAATAAATGTTTCCCACAGATCAGTGTCATTCATAGCTTGCTAGCTTGTTGTATTTAAATTTTCATTACACATAAAACATGACAGTCATAATCAAGATTTTCCAAATGCTTACTACCTCCCAGCCACTACACTCAACATTTTCTTTGTGGCCTCTGCTGGAAGCCTCCCAGAAACTCCACAAGGTGTACGACTACTTCCTCACTTGTAAATGAGGAAGTGCGGACAGTTTAAGTCACTTGTCCCAGGACATTCAGCTAGTGGGTGGCTGAGCAAAAACACCAGGTTGGACTCTAAAATTGCGTGCTTTTTGATCACAGGGTTATGCTTCCTCCTGACATGTAAGAAATGCACATGCATATTGGTGTGATTTATTGTCTGCTCGATTCCGTTGCCTCTGCCAGCTCCGTGAGGGCAGGGGCATTCTTCCCAGAACCCAGCACAAGCATCTGTAATCTCACAGTCACTTGTGCTGAATGGATAAAACTTATATAGAAATCACACAGGTGGATGGATATGTATATGCCTATGTTACCAATCAGTCCACATATCCACATTAAAAAATCCCCGGAATATTCTGGTAAGAAAAGACAACTTAACTGTTGTTTTTCTCTTCTCGGTAACATGATTTTATTTCCAGATCCTTAGGGAAAGAATAGCTGAGCCATACTTATGGGCACAGGGGTCCTGAAAGGTAAAGCTACGGAAATGGAAAGTAACACTGCCTGACTTTACA
The DNA here is from genome assembly GCA_004027555.1 of Craseonycteris thonglongyai. Classification (NCBI taxonomy): domain Eukaryota; kingdom Metazoa; phylum Chordata; class Mammalia; order Chiroptera; family Craseonycteridae; genus Craseonycteris; species Craseonycteris thonglongyai. The sequence continues at coordinate 55,459 of PVKE010004603.1, read as the reverse complement.
ACTCGTTAATAAGTCTAATGTTAGGCACCAAAACCCACTTGCCAAATCATCAGTCTTAAGGAATGATTCAGTGGAAATAAGAGATGAGGAAGGTACGAAGGAGTGGGAACTGACTTAAAATCTCAAGATATAAAAATGGGCGGGCACCCCTTCCTGCCTCCCCCCACCCCACCCCCCCGCTTCCTGGAAGAAACCACAATGCAGCATGACCCAGCAATTCACGGCTCTTAAATTACCTCCCACTCTGTAACACTTCCAGAAATTCCCAACTTTTCGTTTGAAGCTTATGATGAAATCCCACAGAAGGGAGAAGGCTTTCAGAGCTTGTATTTCAGAACTCAGGGGGATCCCAGTGACCCCCTGGATAAGGCTGGAGGTCGGACCACCTGGGATGGCAGCTGACTGCAAGGCAAGCCCCAAACCTGGGCCAAGGTTGAGACCTCTTCACCCCAAGGATTATCGTAAGAAATGACAGGCAGGCCACACACCTTCTTTTGCAGAAATATTTTGAGGATATGAGACATAAAGAAAGGGAGAGAGACAGGGAGAGAAAAAGCACTTTGAGCCCTTCGGTAGGGGGTGAGGGGCACCCTAGAAATGTGAAGCATAAGCACTCTTACATGACTCCTCCCAAGAGCACTGGGCAGTAGGGTTCAAGCAGAGCTATGACAAAGAAAGGCAGGGTCAAGGCATCTCTCTTCTCGTGTGAACCAAACCATCCGACACTAACCATCTAGACAGAGCAGAGACCATTCAAGCCGACAGAGACCACACGCTTTCTTCCCAAACAATCTGTAATGATTCCACACCTGACTCGGAGCGCTGTGGGAAGTGTCTCTGAATATGGGTTGTGGTATGTGAAAAATTGCAAAGAAGAGAATTATTCTGTATCAGAACACACATACATGTTAAGTAAGCCTAGGCTGACTGCTCAGCATGAGAGGAGGCCTTGGCTGAAAATGTTAAGCATTAATCAGGGGCTGAGGTATTGGGGTAGTGTTTGGGGATTAATACTAAGAAGTATGAAGAAGACGGGAAGGGAGGCCCATGAGGTAGAAGACGGGACCCATGCCTGGTGGTCAGGTCTGGTCTGGATGTAGCACCTAAGGTTCTGACTGTCCCTTCATACTTGCAAACCACACCAACAGGAGACAAATACCTCAAGCTACCGGCCCATGGAGGCCTACTCAACCCCCTAGATTTGGGGGAGCACCCTTCTCTACCCAGAAAAGCTGCTCAGGCCTGGTCTGTCAGCAGTGGACCCAAATAAACAAGGGAGCCAAGTGAGAACTCCACAAACCCTTCATCCCTCCCCCAGGGCCCTCTCTAGGTAAACAAAGGTGCAGGGCAGGACTAAACAACCTCCCAAAAGAAGCTGAAACCCTTGGCTCGGGTTCCAACTTCCTGAGCGATGGTGGGGCAGGAACCTGGTATTGCCACGAAGTCAGGAACCATCATGAGGGAATTTGAAATTCAAACACCCTATAGACCAGGACTAGTGCAATTGATGTGTATGTCTGGCCCGGCACCGAACAAGTGCACATGAAATAAATGCTCATGAAATAAATGAATGAAAAGGAACACAGCCCGATTTAATAAACAACAAAAGCAGCTAAAGAAAAAGGGTTTTCAAAAAGAAAATGGTCCGATTGAGAGGCCTGTGGAAATTACAGCTTGTCTCCCGTTGACTGAGTGTGGGGTGGGCACAGCACTCAGTGCTCTGATCTCCTTCAATCCTCAGAACAACGGGACCTCCTTAAATCTCATTGTCACTCATTGTCACTCACGTCTTACAGATGAGGTAACAGAATCCTTGCCCCCAGGCTACCAGGCTATCAGGTGGCAGGACTAGGATGTGAACACAGATTTGAATCCTCTTCACCAGGAGTCCCCAACCCCTGGGCCATGGCCCACTATGGGTCATGGACCAGTATCCATCCATGGCCTGTTAGGGATCCAGCTGCACAGCAGGAGGTGAGTGGCAAGCGACAGAGTGAAGCTTTATCTGTAGTTACAGCTGCTCCCCATTGCTCACGTGACCACCTGAGCTCCGCCTCCTGTCAGATCAGCGGTGGCATTAGATTCTCATGGGAGTGTGGACCCTACTGTGAACTGCACATGTGCAATCCTTCCCCCTACCTCTCCCTACTCCCCATGGAAAAACTGTCTTCCACAAAACCAGTCCCTGGTGCCAAAAAGGTTGGGGGCTGCTGCCCTTAACCACGTCACTACTCCCCTTCGCCCCCACTGCAAGCCAGTGCAGACCCCAGGCCAGTGGTCCAGACTCACTGCACCTGGGGATGGCATGTCACCCACAGGCAATCTGCAGGCGAAGCACCTGGCCAGACAAGGGCGAGATGACTCACCAGGGCCCCAGGACACCGGGAAGCTTAATCTCCATGGGAACACAGGCAACTGACCTCGCATCCATCACATAACCATGGTTCCGTTGTTCAGGGTAGCGGGAAGAACCTGCCTGGGGACGGCAGCTAACCCCATGGGCCCCCTCTCGCTCTTCTCATGTGACATGTCTTGTGTGAGCCATCCCAGTCTAAGAGCGAGCACCTCCCCATCCCTAGAAGTGTTGTGCACTGTGGAGTAGCTCTCAGAAGCCGCTCCAGGAGCACACCCAGCTGAGAACTCCAACCCACAGGCCGCTCCCAGCGCCCTAGCCAACGAGCCAGCAGGAGTTCTTTAAACAGCTCTGAAGCACCCACAGGAGGGGGAAATACGGCAGGACTAGAAGGCGCGCACACACACACACGCACACACACACACACACACGCACACGCACACGCACTCTCACTGCCCTGTTGCTCTGAGCACGGTAGAGCCATCCACCCTCTGGGGCACAGGGCACTGGCGGCTCCGTGTTTTCTTCAAGACACTGAGGGGGGCGGGGACCAGCCCCTCCCTCCCTGCTCACCCTGAACTCCTTACAACTCTGTGCTCTGTCTGTCTTCCTCGTGCTTGGATGTCAAGGACCCGGCACAGTGACCTCACCGACTGATGCCACCCTTCTCAGGGCACCTCCTCAGAGAGCTTCCCTCACAGTCCCAGCAGCAGGGAACCGGGCTCACCCGGGCACCCACCTCAGCCAGCCCCGCTGAAACAAGTCTCAGCACAGCGCACTGTGAGTGAGCTGACGGCTGCCCAACCCCTCCCAGAGCTGCAAGCCTCCTGCCCACCAGCCTGCCCCATGCACGTGTGTCCCCAGGAGCAGACGCAGTCCCAGCACACCAAGTCCCCCCTAGACCAGGGCTGGCCCCAGGACCACGGTGCTCTGCCTGAGCCCTGTCCCAGGCCCGTGGACCAGTGACAAAACCACAGCCAAAGCTGACGAGTATAATAAGCTAGAGGGGGAAAGCCCACCATACATGATGGTGATGGGGGCCACACTGCTTCCCAGAAGCTGTCGCTCAAGGCTGAAACCCATAAAAAACTGACTCTGATGGAGCAACCAGGTAGGCTCTGCATGAAGTTTCAAAACACAGCCATAAAGCATAAAGACAAAAATCTAGAGTGGTTTTTCTCTAAAAACCACTTTTAAAAAAGTGATGTGTAGCAACACTATTTGGGACACTCAGCCTAAAATCAATACATATGAAGGGAAAAAAGGTAAGTTTTATTTGGCTACAAGTTTACTAGAAGCCAACTGTGAGATGCAGCTCTTCCTGCTACCGCATATAACAGTAACAGTACTCACAGGAGTAACCGTGGAGTACTAATGGTGATTGACACAGAAGCTGCCTTATATTGCAGGCTTGCTATTTGCCAAATATTGTGCGAAGTGCCTAAAAACATTCTCTGTTCCTCACAGCAACCCCATGAAGTATGACCTTTCACTCCCATTTCAGAGAGGCAGAGTCTCGGAGGAGTTAAGCGACTTGCCACAGGTCACCCAACTGTCACGATCACAGCAACAAAACTCACACCCCGCTTGAATGGACTCCACAGGCTCGGTGCTGAGCTGCTCCTACTCTGAGGATGGGTGAGAGAAAGACACAAAGTACAGTGCGTGGTGTCTGCGTCTGCCGGCAAACACCCAGGATGGGGTGGAGACGTCTGGGCGCCCACTTGGAAAGAGGCACTTTTTCTTCACTCACGTCATCAGAGGAACGTGTAACAGCACTGCCCCAGATCAGAAACCAAGCCATCCCAGATTCAGCTGAAGGAACAGTGGCCAAACCTCCTTCTCCTCTACATATCTGGAACTGGCTCTACTGTCAGACCCACGGCTACGCACCTGGCTCTTCGCTAGGCACTGGAGATCCGAGGTCCATTCGGGAAGGCAAAGAAGTTAAAACCTCAAAGGAAGCAGTAGTGTTAAACGGCCACAGCTGTGGCAGAGTGCAAGGGTCAAATCGCAGATGAAAGGGAAGCCAGAGAGCCTGTTCTCCCTGCAGGCCTGTTCATTCAAATGGCAGCAGGCAAGGCTGAGATGCCAAACAGAACCTTCAACAAATTCACAGCCTAAGGAAACAAAACACTAGAGTTCAAGACCTTCAGGGAAGAAGGGTCATGGTCAAGCCCCTAGATGTTTGGTTGGCACCCAGGTTAGCCCTCACAGGGACTGAAGCTCAGCTTTAGATCATCTCAAGTCCCAATAAAAACATGCTAAGGTGAAACAGAGGTTTCCAGAAGCAAAGGTAAATAAATCCTCTCTGGAGAAAGATTACATGATATGTATCTGCATAATCTTTACAGTTTTTCACATGCAATGTCTGGTACTCAATAGGATATAACAGGCATGTGAGAAAATGGGACTGAAAACCAAGAGCAATAACAGACAACAGAAGCAGACTCCAGGGTAGCAGGATATTAGAGTTATCAGACACAGATCTTTAAAAATAACCACAATGAGGTAGTACTACCCACTCACCAGAATAGCTTAAATTAAAAAAACTGATAGGGAAGCTGGGATGGCTCAGCAGGTTAAGCGCTCACCTTGCAGCCCCGGGGTCCAAGGATCAAATACCAGCCCTGGTCCATGCAGACCCATATGCTGAACTAGAGCCCCAGTTCAGTTATTGCTGGGGCAAGTTTCCCATGTGGGAGGTCCCGTTTGGCTCCCAGCTCACAGGGGGCACCTCCCATGCAGGAAGTCCTGGTCCATTTCCCACCCTGCACGGCCCCTGCCCACCTGTATGGAATTAAACTATGTCAAAAAATGATGACGTGCACTGTGGAGACTACTCTGGGCCCTCCCCCTTCTCTCTCTCTCTCTCTCTCTCTCTCTCTCTCTCTCTCTCTGTCTCTCTCTCTGTCAAAAACAATAGAATAAATCTTAAAAAAAAAAAAAATTAACAATACAAAACGATGACTAGGAGAACAGTTTTGCTCTTTTTCTTTGGTTAAAAGACATACAGTAAACTGTTAATATATGTTAAATCTAAACAGTAGGTACATAGGCATCTATTGTAGTATTTCTGTACTTTCCTGGATTTTTTGTGATATAAATGCTAAAAAAGGAAGAAAAAAATATATGACTAAAGAGAGATCAGCAAAGGCTAAATAATTTTGGCCTTCACAAATCACATTCAAGATTCTTGAGATAAGAACCAACTGAAGAATTCTAAACAGAGAAGTGTCTGGGTTGGAACTGCTCTCTGCAAAGGTGGACCTAGATGCAACAGAGCAGAGAGTGAAGGCAGAGGCCCAACTGGAGGGTTGACGCACTAACCCAGAGGAGAGAGGATCGTGGCTTGTCTGTCGGCGATGAAAGAAAGTCATAAAGATTTGAATGATGGGGCATGAGTTTTCTAGGGCGTTGGAGTTTAGTTCTCAAAACATGAATTTTATCTCAGTGAAACCAGGAAGCCAATGAGGCCACTGTGACAAAGAGAAGTCTTAAATGAGAACAACATACAGAGCAAGGACGATACCCGAGATAGAGTGTGGGACTGGTGGAAACAACGTGAATTCTTCTGCAAATCCTTAGAAGAGATGCAAGCAGTTATAAAACGAAAAGCGAGTAAGCACTCCACTCGACAGCAGATGGTCAGAGAGATACATTCACAACCTGCCAGCATTCTGAAGCCTGCTGCAGCCCCTTCCAAACGGGCAGATGCTTGTATCCGAGGGGAAATTCTATTTCTGACTCTGTCAGCAAAGGCAAGTCATATCTCGCCTGTAGAAAATGCCGTCTTGCAACCCCAAACCCACCAAGACATTCACAATCTTCTCGTTTTGGAGAGATGGGCTGTCTCTGGCTGCTACTTCCACTGGCCCTGTCAGAAAATACAAGGAAAACAAAGGGGAAAAGCACAGTTTCCGAAGAACTCAGCTTTTCCATCTGCACCCAAGAAAAGTATTTGGTCTGTGTCGCGAGATGATCATGAACAGCCCGCCAGTTCTGCTGTGAAGAGAAACCCAAGCACAGCACACAGGTCACCCCACCTTCTGAAAGACAGCCTGAGGCAGAGTCTGACCATTTTTCCAGTTACTCTGAGGTTTGGAACCCTCCTCCGAGAAGAGATGGAAGAATTCATTTTCTTTACCATTATTCTTTGTGCCTCTTCAAAAGTTTAAGGTTTAAAATTGAGCGTATCAACTTCACAGTCAAGCTAGTTTGGGTATAAATAAATACACAAGCTTTGATCTGACTTATGAACATCTAGTTTGCTAGCGATAGAATTTTTACATGGTGTTTTTGCCCCAATCTGTTTGCACAACAAAAAATATTCAGAGATGTTCTTTTTAAAAGGACTCTACACACACATGCCTGCCCATGTAGTGTCTCCACTTTTGTTTATTCTGCTGGAAAAGTGTGGTTTCTAAAGCAGAGTAAGGGATACCAGGGTAGCTCAGTGGTTAAGCCTTTGCCTCGCAAACAAGAGGTCCGGGGTTTGATTCCCAGCCCTGGTCCGTGCAAACCCATATGGTAAACTGTAGCACAATTGGTAACACCAGGATGGCTTGGTGGCACAGGTTTCCACCTCCCATGTGGGAGGCTCCTAGTTCAGCTCCCACCCCATGCGACCCTACATCCACCTGTGTGGAATGAAATTAATGTACAGCTATGGAGACCGCTCTGCCCCACCCTTCTCTCTCTCTCTCTCTCTCTCTCTCTCTCTCTCTCTCCGCCCCCTCTCTTTCTCTTTCACCTTCTCTCAAAAAATAAAATAAATCTTAAAAAAAAAAAAAAGAAGCTGAGTTGTACATTTAGTTGCATTTAACGTGGTCCCACACCAGAATAGGTAAAACTTAGACAAATGTGAATGTCGTGGATTTCTACGGTATGTGATGCATTGACCTGACATACGGCAGAATTTGGGGAACAGTCACTAAATGATTCAACTCCCAGCCACAACAGACACCCAGTAAGTACCCTTCCTCATTTTCTCCAAAGAAAGCCCAAATCAAAATTTCAACCAATGAAAATTCAGGCAACTCGCTACATGACAAATACCATCTACCAGATCTTACCAACTGTTAATAAGACATTGAAGAAGTCAGCAAGTTATATCTGTATCTCACTCTGATCAATGTAGGAGACTGAATAGAATTTCTAGAGTTCTAGGCAGTCCCTCAAATCATTACCACCATCACGATCCCACAGCACATGAAGTGCTCAATGACACTTTTACACAACCTTTCAGGTTAGAATAAGAGACATGTGCTGAATATCCTTCTGGGAAAAATGCAATTTGAATTCCAAGCGTCCGTGATACCCCTCAGAAACACAGGACGTTCTCACCACAGACTCTCAGGGGACAGATACATCATACTCACCGGGTTAAGTGCTTCTTCAGTGGAATGGTGAACAGTCCACCAGTCCGAAGTCCATTCCCATACGTTCCCGACTATATTGTGCAAGCCGTAACCATTGGGAGGGAAGGCATCCACCTGAAAATGCAAAAGAAAAAGCTGTTAAACTAACCACCTTGTGGAGAAAATCTCTTCGGTGTAGAAATGTACTCAGAGCTTCTCGTATAACTTCAAAATCTGAGTATTAATTTTCATCCAAGAGTCAAAATACAATTATAAAAAAACAAAGAAAGAAAGAAAGAGACATGTTTTGGCTTTGAGCTCTCAAGGGAAGCTCAGAAACATAAGAGGGAGTTGTTTATACATGGTACACGGTTAAGGAAGCCAAAAAATTATTCCTAGGAGAGAAACTCATATTGATCATAAATCAACCTTCCAACTCACTCTCATCTATAAGCCTCAGTCATCATCATCAGAACACCAAGGGGACTTCTTTTTATAAAGAAAATGTGACTTCATTATCAAGAGTAATTGTAATACAGGGTTGGTTTTGCAGTCTCTGGAATCTGGAAATATAAGGCAAACTGTACAGTTTTCTAGCAAGCAATTATAGCACATTTCAAAGGCAGTTCAGACAGTCTGCCACATAACACTGTCAGAACCAAAGTGTAAATTTTATAAGAACAATGGAGGGAGAAGGGGGCAAGAGAAAAAACTGTAATTGAACAATAGTCAATGAAGAACAGTTTTTCTATTTTAGTGACTTCAAAATTTTTTCCAAACACTTTTAATGGACATCCTCAAATATAAAGAAAAATTTCATTTTATTTTTAAATGAAAAAACAATCAAGTTATCCTTGGGGCTTTCTAGAAAAATACTTTTATAAATGCATGTTTTTTCCTCATACTGATGAAGCAGGACTAAAGGAATGAATAAACTAAAATTTATTTCTATTTGGCTTCAGGTTTCAGGTCTAGACATGAATCTGGAAGCATATGAAGCTTTGGCGATTCAGTACTACTGAGGAACTCTGGGTGAGAGGGAAGCTGAAGTGTTTACAACTCTGCCTTGGTCCTCAGGATTCATTACGGGCACAGCAGGACCTGGTCAGTGGTTCACTGGGTAATTCCACACCTGTGGGCTAAAGGCAGGAAGGAGTTCAATGACATAAGACTTCCAACAGCTTAATAATGAGGGAGAAAAAAAGAATGCAACCAAAAATTAAAAAAAAGGGGAAAGCCGGGACGGCTCAGCGGGTTGAGCGCTCGCTTTGAGGCCACGAGGACCGAGGATCGAATCCCGGCTCCGGCCCAGGCGGACCCACATGCTGAACTGGGGAGTTCCCACAGTTCGGTTCTCTAGCTGTCTCTGTCTCTGTCTCTCTCTCTATCTGTCAAAAGTAAAATAGAAATAAATATGCACTGAAGGTAAAATAATTACTCTCTATAAATATAAAAAAAAAGATATAAAAAAAAAAAATTAAAAAAAAATCCAATTCTAGAAGGCAGAGAGGGATGAACAGGGAAAGAGATGAGTGGGAAGAGAACACAAGCAAACGCCACAGACATTCCCAAGAGGGAGAGATTTCTGCATGAGGACATATCCTCCCCTACAGAGGTGGAGGTGTGTGGGCAAACATGGAACCTGGAGTCAGAGTTCAAAGGTCAGAGGGGCTGTAAAGGGGGAGAGGCCAATAGGCACAAACTCTTCTTTCAAGACTCTGGAAATGATCAGAAAGAGCAGGTGAAATAATAGCTGGAAGGTGTAGGAAGGAAAAGAAATTCACTTGTTTCAGGGAGAGAAGGGAAGGAGCTCGGTGCACAAGCAATTAAAAGGTGAGGCCTTCAGGAACTCTCATTTCTCAGGCGTGTAGCACACGGAGCCAGGGCTGCTGGTCAGGCCAGCTGGTGCTGTTAAACAGTAAGATGAGGATATTACAGGAAGGCCTGGAAGTGTTTTTCTTCCCCTTTAACAACGTGATGGTTAGGGGAGGTAAAATCTTGGGAGGTCCCCACCCCTGAAGCCACTATATATGAATATGCCACTAAAAAGAATACAAATTTTCACTGCTGGTTGTTAAATTAATCACACTAACCTAAGAACCTCAAAAGAAACAAATGTTCAAGAGGAATACTTCAAATACGCTCATTTGCAGGTGAAAAACAAAAACATAGTGCTACCTGCATGACAGCAGCCCCACCGACATGTAAACCTACTTCTTCAGGGTGACGTGGTCAGAAAAGCGTGCTGAGTTTAAGATCAGAGGGGAAATAACATCTGTGGCTGGGGAGCTATTCTGCGGCAGGCCTCCCCATTGCTGAAGTGAAGTCCCTGCTCACTGGTCAGGGCATGTGGACACCGTAGCCAGCTAAGGCAGGCCTGCAACGATGATTGTGGAAACAGTCGCAACTGAAGTTACAGGTCTTGTGACGTCTCACTGCAAACACAGGTGACGTCACCTCTCTGTAGCGGGCTTGCTCCTTTCTCTTTGGGTCCTGTGTCTCAGCCTGGTGCTCTGGGGGCTTCTGGTAGCCATCCTGATTCTGTCTTGGGAACGCCCATGGCAATGACCTCAGGGATGTTCTGTTGCATACATTCCTACTAGACACCCTGCTGCGCTCCCAGTTAAATGGCCCAACACTAAATATCCCATTTCACAGGGAACTTTGTGTCTTCTGCAAACATGCAGTGACCTGAGAATGAATAGCCATTTTCGTTGGAGGCTCACATGCTAACACAGTGAAGTGAAATTCTGTAGCAGTTAGTACTGTAAATATTCCTAACTGTCCAATACCAGCTTCTTGTGGCCTTTCACTAAAACTGACAGGCGTCTGCATAATTGGTGACCACAAGCCCATGACAGGATTTAAAGCTCTACAGTGGCCATACATGTCACAGCCAGCATCCATGATGGAGATCTAGGTCACTGAGGACCTTCTCGTGTCAGTCTCCCTCATGTGTCCTGGGTTCAGGGTCAATGCACCACAGGGGAGTTGATGCACATGTCGCAGCAGCGTGTAACACTTCAATAGTCACCGTCTTGCCAGGGTTCTCATGAGCACCCTCATCAGGTACCTTAACTGAAATAGTGTACATCCAGCAACGCTAGCCCTGCTGGGCTTCTCAACCATGCAGAGTCTAAGAAGAGGTTGAGATGGGTTAGTCCCCGCGACCTCTAATCACTTGGTTTCCTGAATAACAGATGTGCCTGCGAGAGCATCAGCGATGCTGAAGGAAACTTCAGAAGAACCAACTATGAGATGGTCCAAGTAGTATTTTGCCTCCATTGAACAATGCAGCCACTAGCCACTGGCTTGTGTCAGTTCCTTGACTCAACTATGAAATTTTATACGCACACACACATGCAATCTGGCACCTATTCAAAGACTAATAGTCCCGTGCAATCTATTTTTTACGTTAATTGTACCAAAAATAAAACAGTAATGCTTTAACCACTATAGCTCAAAATATTATTACATTTCTGTTAGGTCAAGGGTCTCGTCAATCTTCATCTTTTCTAAACTGTCTTGCATGTAATAATATAGACAAGATACAGATTTATTATTTGTTTTATTATTTCAGTTGAAATGTTGGCATCATTTAGTCATGTTCCAAATGACATATCTATATTATACCTATAAGTAAACTTTGGAAGAATTATTTTTGTGTGAAGCAAAAACACAAATATTTTTTAAATGGCAGCTGTTTGTCATCTTAGAGATGACAAACTCAGGAAGATGTGATGTTCCCACCACAAGATTTCTTTCCTACTACGTTAAGGGAAAATGGAGTGTTTGTAACATTGCTTCATTAGCGTATGATTTTGTCAGCAAGAGTAGTGAGAGAGGAACCCTCGTACACACATGGAGGGAAATGCACCACCCACATTCCGGAAAACCTTTGGTCATGTACCTGAGACAGTTACCAAGAAAACTTTCTACTCTTTGACTCATTAATTTCACTGCTGGGAATCTATGTTAAACATATTATCATTGGGAAGCCGGGACGGCTCAGTGGGTTAGGCACTCACTTTGCAGCCCCGGGAACCGAGGATCGAGTCCCAGCCCCGGCCCGTTTGGACCCATATGCTGAACTAAGGAGTGCCCCCAGTTCAGTTCTCACCGGGGCGAGACCCTGGCCCAGTTCCTGCCCTGTGCAGCCCCACCCACCTGTGGAATGAAACTATGTGGAAAAACCAATGATGTGCAACTATGGAGACTGTTCTGGGTCCTCCCCCTTCTCTCTGTCTCTGACTCTGTATCTCTCTCTCTCTCTCTCTCTGTCAAAAACAATAAATAAATCTTTAAAAAATATATATATATTATCAGAAAGACAATTACATATTTATATACAAGAAGTTCACTGTTGTACTGTTTAGCAAAAAACAGATGTAAACTAAATCAGGGTTCATTCAAATGACAGGTTTTCCAGCTGCTAAAACACAATGTATTTGTGAATAATTGTTAACAGCAGATAAGCTGTTCCTAACATTAAGCAGGGAAGAATAGCAGTGTGACCCTAAAGCACTATGTAGAAAATATATAGGTACACACAACCCAGAAACACCTGCCAGCACCTATGGCAGGTAAGAGCATCTATGCAGGTAAGAACACCTATACAGGTAACAGCACCCTGCAAGTAACAGCACCTATGCTGGTAAGAGCACCCATGCAGTTAAAGAGCACCTATAGTGGTAAGAGCATCCATGCAATTAAAGAACACCTATGGCAGGTAAGAGCATTTATGGCAGGTAAGAGCATCCATGCAGGTAAGAGCATACACAGCACGTAATGAGCTCTAGAAACAAACCACCCTGATTCACCCCAGCCATGCTGCCTTCCAGCTGAGCACCTGGAAAACGGGGATACGACGCCTGCCTCACAGAGCTGAGGCCACACTGAGTGAGGTGTCATGCGAATGGCTCAGCACCGTACCTGGCACACTGCAAGCACCCACGACCTACCAGCCATCAGCAGAAGCATCAACACAGAAAACCACCAAGCATTCCAGGGCCTTTCCATTTTCTCCTTTATACTAAGGTGACCAGACGTCCCGCCTTTTAACAATTTGCCCCATGTCCTGTGGCGTTTTAAAAAAGTCCCGATTTTTGGAAAGAATGCACGACAAGCTAGGGAACGGCAGGAGATAGACCAAATTTTTAATCAAGAACACCACCCCCCCCACCCCCACCCCCAGTCAATGGTGTCCCGCTTTACCAATGTTAAAATCTGGTCATCTTACTTTATACCCTTTTGCTTTTCCAACGTTTCCATAATAAACATGATGGAATCAGAAAGGGACACGCGTGATGAAGAAAGACTGCTTGCTTATTAGCGTCTGCCATGTGCGGTCGGTCATGGGTGAGCACAGGAAGGGGCCGGCAGGTTGCTCACAAGTCACTCGTCCCCACCCAGGTCTCAGCGCCCGTAGCGACTGCCCTCCTCACAAAGCCTCACTACTCACGGGCGCGGTGCCTCGGAAGCCGTCCTCGCCGGCGTCGGTCACGGGAAACTCGCCCTGCCAAATGTTGGCGTAATGCTGGCCTTTGGGCTGCAGCTTGTTGCCCCAGGGGAAGAGCCTATCAGGAGAGACAGATGTCATCAGCCCGTCGCACAGGCACAGGCACGCACACTGAAGTCAAGAGCGGGAACTCTAAGAAACGGGGAACATCACCCGCTCATTCCAAGGAAGCTAGTTGCCTTTATTTTAAATATATAAATACATAAAGCTTGCAGTCAGGGTGGGGGTTTTAACTTCTGCATAACTAGCTCATATCAAGTTCACAACAGGGTCAGCCACCCGGAGGACTTGGGGGCCTGAAGTAAAGCGCGTAGCTGAAAGGGCTTCGGGAGCCTGGGGAAGCCCACGCTGTCCTGGACTGACATGGCGGCACAATCAGGCACCACCACACCACACTTCTGTAAAGCCTTATTTCTATAAAGCCTATTTTAAGGGGCCCTTCCTAGATGTGACCCCCACATGAGCCTTCTGTCTTGCGGCTCCAGAAGCGGAGAAATTCCACTACTGCAGGAGATATCTAAGATAAGCAAATGCTCAAGGCAAGGCAGCCAGCCAAGAGGCTCCGAGGGTGACCATGTAACACCAAGGTCCTGAGCTGTTGGCAGCGTTGGGATGGCAGGGAGCCCACTGCGCCAGACACCTGGCTTTGTGGGGCTGGAGGACGTGGTGAGCCCATCATCGGAGTCTCCTAAGTGACTTCATGGACATGAAGAAAGCCAAGGACCACACAGCTGTGGTTGTGGTTTAGACAAACTTTCCAACCAAACTCATACCACAGATTTAGAAACAGCCGGCTCGCTGTCAGGCCGGAAGAGCCCTCTGAGTACCTGTTGTGCAGGCCTCCTCGGCAGCTGTACTCCCACTCCGCTTCCGTGGGCAACCGCTTCCCGGCCCACGCGCAGTAGGCCACCGCATCATGCCAGGACACGTGGAGAACCGGGTGGTCTGGCCTGCTGACAATGAAAGCAGCATAAGCAGTGACATGGGCAGGAATCGGGAACCCACTCCACGCAAGCACCCACAGTCACTCTCACTCCGTGACACTGAGATTATCCAGGTCTGCAACGTATACCCCTGAGCCCCTGCGGGATTGGCTGGGACTTCCCGGGTCTACACTGTAGTCCTGGCTTCACCCCTTGCCCAACACTGCCCTTTCCCTGTCCCCCCACAGGTGTGGACCCCTATAAAGTACTCTGCACACCCAGCTCTGTCTCAGCATCTCTGTCCAGAGACCCCAAACAGTGACACTCAGCTTTAAACTCTGTCTTCCTACCACAGCCAGCCAGTGAATCTGCCTCACGCCAGCAGATTCCAACCCAGCGTCCCTTTCCTCTAAGGGTGCAGAAGGGTGGGGAAGGGTAGGGGGAAAGTGAGAATAGGGGTGTGCATCCTGACCCAGCACCACATAACTCTAACCCCTGTCCACTCCTTCTCCAGTGGACACACATTCCCAGTCCACCCCTTAAACAGCTTTGAACTTCACACCACGACTTTATCTGTTCTCCCAACAATTGTTTATTGAGGACCTGCTCTGTGCCAGTCACTGTTTCGAGCCCTGGTAAGAGAAGCACTTTTCTCAGGAGATGGGCTCAGCCAGTGGATAAAGTACACACACCCCTCACGTTTTCCTTCTCCCCTTAGCTTTTCTTCTACTATTACATTCAGGAAGGAAAAGTGTTCATGGGACATTAAGAGGCCCGCTCCACCTGAGGGAACTCAAAGATCTTATATAGGACTTTCCCCCTCAGTTTCTTTCCACCGTAGAGGCTGCAACTCGGGTTCTGCAAGGCCTCTGCCATTTCGCAGGGGGCGGGGGCCCTAAAGCTGAGCTCCCTGAACTCCCAGTTCCCCGACAATGAGGGCAGCAACCAGCAATGTTGTAGAAAATAGAGGCTCAAAGTCCCACCTGGAGAAGTAGGTTAGGAGAGCAGTTTTCTTGGGCTGCTGGGATGCTGCATCCTGACCCAAACCCTTGTCCGTCTCCAGGGGTGAACGTGCTACCCTATTTTTGCAAGAGATAATTATTTCCTTGCCACCCCAGGGACCTGCTGACCGACTTGCTGCTCTGTGGTTTTTCTGTCAGATGGAAGCTTCAAAGTATGTCAGGCTGGGGCTGGGGGTTGGGGACAGGAAGCTCACAGCCAAGGCCTGACCTCCTACAGGGGCCACGCGGCTAACACAACTGCTGATCAATAGACAGGTTGCAAAGATTAAACATGTCATGAGATTTGTAACTGGCCTGCAAAGGGGTAAAAAAAAACCCCAAAAAAACTACAAAACACAACTTCCTGACAGGACACATAAGGGAGGAAAGAAGCCACTACTATGAACGACGCAGTGTCTGGGCCTTTACATACATTTCTTCATGCCGTTTTATTTTCCTACCCATCAAAGTCTGTCATTCTTGTCCTTTTAGGGATGAAGACAGACACTAAGTCCCTTCCCAATAGCCCAGGAACCTGTTTTGGAAAGCAGCGTGTGCACCAGGGGGGAGCCCCGCCTCACCTGTGCAGGACGTTCGAGTTGGGCCCTTCCGGGTGCCTCCAGTTAGCGCCTTTCACAGGTAACCACCAGGGAGCAGCTGCGACCTCAAAGCAACCCATAAAGCTGAGGTTAGCTACCACGGCTCCAAAAACACTGCCACAGTACGTGCGGCAAAAATCGCACCAACGGCCTTCAACTTCCATGTGAGTTGCCAGACAAACACCTTTACCAGAATATTGAAAATAAAGATTTATATGTAAGGAAATCTTTAACCAAAAAGCATTCTTTCATATCATAAGGCACCACAGTGACCAAATAAGGATGCATTTAATCGATGTGTGTCTCTAAGAATTTTTAAAAGACGCACAGCTAGTTAATCCTCTATAATGTGTAACAACAAGTGAGAGACAGCTAGTACCGCTAAAAGATGGGAAAGTACAGTTAACTTGAGAATTAAGTGCTAGGCTGAAGCTCAACCAAGGTGGTCAGAGATCAAGCTGAGGCATCAGGGAGAAGGCTGGGGTGTTTGCAGAAACCCTGGTTCAATTTCCAGCCCCAAAATTTTCTATGTGGCCCTGGGCAGGCTCACTGTGTGTGCGACCCTCAGGGGCCGCATCTGAGATGGGATCAGCCCACCTCAGCCACGACCTAACTACACAGCAGGTCAGCTCGGATAGGATCCCCCGACTATGCCCAGGACCTTGACCCCTACTTTACAATTCTGTGAGCCCAATAACAAGAGCCACTGGTCCCCACTAAACTGACTGGTTCAGAACGTGTCTCTGGAGCCAAAGATTTCAACCATGGCTCTGTCACTCACGATGTGACCCTTGGCAGCCTACTGACCCCCTCCAAGCCCATCTTCTCATGTGTACGGGGGAGACAGGAACAATACCTTCCTCCCGGGTAGTTACAACAAGGGGCTGCAGGTGATGCACACACAGGGCTCCTGACTAAACGAGCACTGAGCGAGCCCTCGGCAAAGGAACCAGCAGCATTAGCCACAGGTTCAGGAGAGTCTGGCAGGGCTGCAGAGCCACCCAAAACAAAACCATCACCACCATCACACTGCTAACGTTAACTGAAGAGCAGGAGCTGACAAACGCTCCTCCCATGCAGACTAGAGCCACCTCAAGGTTATCCCCATGACAATCACTGGTGTCCTGAGGAGCTTGGAGGAGCGGAAGAGAAGGGGGTTATGTTCCCACTAACATTTACAGCAATCACTGAAAACACCCAACCCTGATCTGGTTCCTTCCTTTTTTTTTTCACATCAGCACAATCAAAACATTCATGGTATTCTAATCACAAGTGCATGAAAAAGCAGGATTCTTTTCTTTTTCAACAAAAGAGGCATTATGTCCTCACAGGACGCTGCTCAGAGTTTTGTTTTTCAGAGGAGAGATGAAAGGCATGGGTTCTTCCTATCTCATCTGTGGCATTGCAGAAACTTAAATCTGGGGTGTTCTCCTGACGCCCCTGCTTGACCTTTAGGTGCCAGTGACATGGAATTCCTCCCCTGTCAAGAGAGGACGTGGCAGACAGCCCAGATCATCTCACTCCTCTTTCAGTATCTTCAGATCACTCACCCAACCCCTCCCCAGCCCCACACAGATAAGACAGGCCACCAGAAGGTTCTATTTCCCAAATTAAAAAAGAAGGAACTGAAAAAGACAAGTAAAGGAGAATATTAACCTTATTTCAATCTGGATGGCATAAACTACAATGCCTTACCTTTTGTGTTTTTGAAATGTTGTCATTAGCAACTTATAAAAACACCTGATCTATTAAAGCCAGTCTAATACTACTGATGGGCATTGGGGTGGTTTCCGGTTTGGGGCTGTTAGGAATTGCACCTCCTCTCTGAACATTCCTAAGAGCTCATGGCTTTTGGTAAATGCATAGGCACCTCTGCTGATGGCACACCGTGGAGCGGAGCCGCTGAACTCAGGGTACAGACCCACAGTAGGAGGGTTAGCCAAACAAGCCTTCCAAGCAGATGCCTCCAGGTCCCCCCATCTGCTTGGGACAGAAGACCCCAGGGCGGCGACTCCAGTGGCCTCTGTGAATGTTTCCTCTCCTTTCCCCCTCAGTTCACTCTGGTTACAAATACTTATTGAGTGCCCACCATCTGCCAGGCGCTGAGCCTAATTCCTAGAGGTGTCTTCAACTCCCGCCAGTCCTCAGAGTATGATGCCAGACACTCAGTACACTGATAGCTTTTACATTATTTATTTTATACATTTCTCTTACATGGTAAATTGCACAGAGTGGAGCACAGAGTGTGAACCTAGTCACCTCATTTTTTCTTCAGAAATGTCTGTAAACCTGGAATCAGTGGGTCCAGGTGCCACCTCACACACATCAGTGCTGAGTTCTGACTCAGTTTCCTTCCACCGTACACACACACTTTCTCTCCTCCTAGGCAACTGCTTCTCATTTTACACAGCCTTTTTCTGAGCTCTTTCACACTACCTTAGCAACCCACCCAAAATGGACCACTAGCTTGAAGTCACAGGGCTATGCGACAATCGCTATCTCGGGGATGTGCCCAGAGAAACAGGAAGCACAGACCCTGATGGAAGGACAGGGAAGGGGACACCATGATCACATTGTCCTTGTCCAACAGTCACAGTCTAATTCTTGTCCAATAGTAAGACCTGAAGTATGCAAAGGTACACATGTACAGTATTATATTATTGCTAATTAAAATTACAAAACTACCCATCCTTGGCATCCATCCGCCCAAAGGCAAACCATACACTTCAACGTGGAAATACATATATATCATGAAGTTAACCTACAGAACACATCTGATTGTTTTTCTAAACTATAAGATATATGCATGTGAATGTATGTTATTATAATCAGAAGAAAAAATTCTAGACGAATATAGTGCAAGCATTTAACAGAGTCAAGGACTGGAGAAGACTGTAGTTTTTCAGAATGAACATGTATTGCTATAATAGAATTTCTCAACCTCTGCATTTCTGACATGTGAAGCCAGATATTTCCTTGATGGGGGGTGGGGGGGCAGCCCTGTGCTTGTAGGGTGTTTAGCAGCATCCCAGACCTCTCCCCACTAGAAGCCACTCGCACCCTCCCCCCACACACACCCAATTGTGGCAACCTAAAAGGTCCTCAGACATTGCCAAATGTCCCCTGGGAGAAGCAAAATAACCAACTGCACTATGATAGAAAAAAAAGACTGTTCTTAAAGGTTAATATATAGTTCTTAGTTCTCCTTCTCTGGGGCCAGGCTGCCTGACTCTGAACCACCATTTAAAGCTGCATGACCTTAGGTTCCTTATTTAACTTCTCTAGGCCTCAGCTCCCTCATCTGCAAAGTGGGGCTATAACCACTACTATCTACTCCCTGGTTTGTTGTGAGGATCCAACAAAGAAATCTATGGAAAGAGCTCAGAGCAGTCCCTGGTACACAGTAAGAATCACAGAAGTGTTAGTTGTCTATCACTATTATTCATTTGTATTATTGCATGTTGCAATATTCACTTAGAACTTTCAAAGGACATATATTCTAGTGAGTGAAAATCTGCCCCAATACTCCTCAGTATGAGCCCAGTCACTGGCCAGTTCACCCTTTCAGAAGACAGGCTGAGAAAAGTGTCATGTGTCATTCCCCAAGAAGTCTCAGAAAGAGTGTGTACTTGTCACCTTCCATTTCGGTCAAGATGTGAGAAGCACAGGCCCAGAAACTGACCCATTCCCTGAGGCAAGTGGCACCATGAGAATGGCAGAGCTGGGGGCCTATAGGCGCACCACACCACATGTCCGTCTGTGCGAAAGACCTTCTGTCCCCACTGTGGTCAGACACAGAGTCAGGAACCTTCTCCCCATGTGACACACAAACAAAGAAAGACAAGTAATTGAAATCAGCCCTCCACACAGGACTAATGAAATCACAGGTAGTGCATTCCAGTGAAGGTGTGCTGGGAAATCCATCCACGTTTCCTGGCCAAATTTATGGCAAATCCCACCCAATGTCACAAGACTTTCCTTTTCTATGTCACTTGTTAACTCCATGTTTTTTTAAACTTGTTCTTGAACTCCTGGTCATCTTGAAAACACAGTAAACTCTCTATTAACTGGAACTCAGGCAACCGGCACTCTCAAGCAACAGGCACAATTTTTCTTGCGGGTTGCTTGAATTCCAGAGAACATTAAGTCTCCTTACCGTACATTTATCCGCCATCTGCCAATCCCCATGGGTGCCGGTTAACTGAGAGTTTACTGTATGATTTCTACTGTGCTGAGGCTCTTGTGGGAACAGTCTTCAGGTAGGTTGTGTAAGGGGTACCAACAGCAACATGAGTGGACTGGCACCTAAAGGGTGTCCCAAAATTCACGCAAGATTTGAATTTTGCATCATTTGTGCGGTAAAGTGTTGCCAACGAAAAAAAAAGACAATGTGACAGCTGACAGTTCAAGGTTATTAAAAATGGAGCGCTCCATGAAAGAACAACGCGTTTTCATTGTTGAGCCATGAAAATTTACAGTCTTTAATTATAAACCTGTGTTTTCTATCAAAATTACTTCTTGCGTGAATTTTGGGACACACTTTATAATCAGTCTCATCCTAAAGAGAGAAACATTTTAATTGTTCAGCTGAGACCCTGCTAGAATTACGGCATTCCCTTGCATCCAGGAGGGGGGAGAAAGACTTTAATGTGACCTATTTCTAGTCAACCATCTCCATAGCAACTGTCTTGGGTTTAAGTTAAAACAGCTGTCTGCACCAGCCAGCCAGCGACCAATTACAATGTAAATGGGATCAGTGTGCACACTGCTGTCCCCTTGAGAAATGGACTTGGGTGAGCAGAGACCACTTTTCCCACCTCTCCCTGGGGACATAACCAGACAGGTAGGAACAGCTTCAAGAAAAGAAAAGGGGAAGACAGCAAGGTGCCTTGATTCCTGCCAGAGGTGGTAAATGATGCTTCGCACATACACACAAAATAATGTCAGATCAGGAAACGGTTAGAGCAGTTTGCCGACCGCTGGGTTAGAGAGCTGTGCAATCAGGCAGAATCAAGGGTAAAGACGGCAAGTTTATAACGTCACAACTGTTTTCTGAAAAAAATTAATTGCGTTTAGACAGCAAATTAAAAAGATGGACGTTTCTTGAAACATAGTATAAACATGACAGTTACCCTTGTAAAAACAGCCTAGGAGAATTCTTCAACTGGCACCAGTGAATAATGAGAAACTGCAGATCTATTCAAATTCATGACATATAAATAAAGCTGGAGGAAAATCTAACTGAAGGAATCAAATGGAGTAGAAAGCACACCATGACTAAACATCTCTTTGTTTGGGACCCAATACAAATATGGAAAGTAGAGAGCTAGGCTTGAAAAACAGCAAAAACAAATTCAGCACTGAAACAGATAGGTAGCCAAGTCTGACAGCTTATTTCAAATCAATCTTAGATCAGGTACCTGGACTACTTAATAGGATGTGTGAGAAAAATGCATGCTTTTACAAATAGAGTACAAATATTTGTGAAACTTAAGGCAAATATGAAATTTTTCAATCCTTTTGGCTTTGTTCTTAGTGAAATTTCTCGGGCTGGAATACAGCACGTTCCTGGCATCCATCAGTGTATTCAAACAGCCACTACAGGTCATCATGGGGGACCTGTGGACCCTAGGCAGAGGCATTTGTGGTGCAGAAAACAGTCCAAGGAAGCTCTGGGTTCAAAGGACACGTACAAGTAGTCTAGTTTACTCATTCTCAGTTGAGATCTGCATAAGCATGGGGAAAGTTGATATGGGCTCCTCAATAAATTAATAAAAACAAGAGAAAAGGACTTTTTTATTGTCCAAAAATAATCGTCTACTTCTTTAGGCAAAAAGGTAACCATGTAAATTGATATAACCTATCATGAAAGCAACTGGGTGACACACATACGTCACCTGCATACCCAGCGAGGAGACCACTCAGTCCCTTTATCATGTGCCCATATGAAGAAACAACACGGTCTTTAAAATTATAGGCAAGAGAAATGTAGTTACTTGGATAAATATTCACCCTCTGCAGAAAGTGAAAAAAGCCAGTTACAAGTACATCTGTGCAAGTCCTCTTAAAAATATGTTTATATATAAGTACACATGTACAATAACTCCTCACCCCTAGAAAAGATCAGCATATACTGCCTTGTCTGAAATGGTTATTCTGGGTAGTGACAGTATAGGTAATATTTCATGTTCTTTTTCAGTGTCATTTTTTAATTTCTAAGTTATCTACAGTGAACATATTTTCATTCAGATTTTCTAAGGTTTTCCTTTTAATGGAGCTAAGGCAATTTTACACTGAAAAAACAAAAGAAACAGTAAATAAATTATTTCTAACTTAATTAAAAATTACCTATATTCATCATTCTACTGCAAACTTTATTTTTATATTTACCTTCCAGTTTCATTAGTAAGCATACACATTTTTTACATCGTTTTCCAAACTTATATATGAATTGTTTCCACTGATGTTTATCAATTATTTTCCTATGTTTTATCTGGACTTCACAACAAACATTTTTTGTGGCTACACAATATTTTGTCATGTTGATGTACCATAATTTACCAATCTGCCAAGATCGAACAACTCAGGTTATACTCAACTTTGTTGCTTTTTTGCTGTTACAGATACTAGTGAGCATCTTCATTTTGCTTCTGCTAAACTTCCAGAAGTGGCATCACTACACCTAAGAGTAGGTCTCTGTAGCTCTTGCTAAAAATCATCATCTTTAAAAAATCTATAATAGATTTTTAAATTAAAGTTAACACTTTACTTGCCATAATACCTTTAAAGTAACAATGCAGTATCTATACCAGGTGTATCGTGACGTGGCCTACTCTACTACACATGTTGCAGTGGTAAGTATTTACAGATACTGCACGTGGCCACGGGGAACACTCTGTGGGTCTCCCCTGCAGGCTGCAGGTTTCCCAAGCATAAGCCCTGGGCCTCGGAAGGTGGCATGAAGGAAACCTTTTCTTTCAAACCCTACTTGCAGGCACAGCCCTGGTTGAATGAGAACTGGCTGGTGCAAAGAACTTTTATAAATTCTGCAGGTGTAGAACTTATTCTTTCTAGATAGACTGAATCTGGCATCTTTTTAAGGTTCAAACTCTATTTCCATCAGCTTCCTTTCATCCCTGTGTGCGGTATTCCCTGCACCAACTCTGCAGGTGTCTGGAGTGATAATACACCATCCTTCCTGGAAGGTCCCCTCAGCCACAGGAGCAGCGGCAGCATGACAACATCAATATTTTAGCCAGGGGTGGACCCCCTTCCGAGTTACAGCAGTCCACTTCTGTCCCCACAACCACACCACCTCTGGAAAAGCCCACGTTGGACTTTCAAAATATACAACATGCCGGATGGAGTGGCCTGTTTGGCTCTGGAAAGAGGATGAGTATAAAAACCACGGCACCCACAGCAAGGTGCTCATTACAACTCCTCACAAACAGGCACCATTTAGATGCCTTTCCTGGCTGACTGAGAGATATCTGTCAATGTATAAAACAGGGAATTCCAGGAAGTATTGAATGCTAATTGGCTGATTCTGTACCTTTTCTTTCATGCTGTACAAGCTCTGAATCTTCTGAGGAAAAGGGTCAAACAGAAGACAGGACGTAGGAAAAGACATCTTCGGAAGGAGAAATTCTCTCTCAGGGGTTGTTTGGGAGGGAAGCCACACTGATTAGTCCCACCTGTTATTTGTAAATGAGGAAAAGGAAGAGCGCCATCACCCCCGAATAGCATCACAGTAGGGGACAGGGTCAGGCCTGAGCTACTTCCTGCTCATGGTGAGACAGGATCTAACCAACAGGAAGTTCTAATCCACAGCTGAACTGAAGGGCCTCCCAGACAGAGACCTGCCATCGCTGGTCCCAAGGAGCACATGGAATGAGTGAAACTCCTTCTGGCCCGCCTCACAGACATCAGCAGGACAAGTATAAGCCAGTCGCCATGTAGCTCCGCTAGGTTCGGGGGTTCACTCACTCACCCTTCCCCAGGTTCGCCCATCTCGTGCTAAGGGTAGCAGCTGCTCAGGCCCAAGCCTCGGAGTCCCACTGGATTCCTCTCTCCTTCCTCCCCTGCACTCTCAGCTCTACGTCCAGATACCCCACACCACTATTAGCACCTCCACTCCCACCACCTGCTTCACGGCCCACCCACGTCCCATCTGGACTGACAAAACCCACACAGAAGCCAGAGCAGTGGTTTCTTTAAAAATTAACTTAGGGCGAATCTGGGATGGCTCAGCGGGTTAAGCGCTCACTTTGCAGCCTCGTAGCCCGAGGATCGAATCCCAGCGCCAACCCAGGCAGATCCATATGTTGAACTGGGGTGTGTACCCAGTTCAGTTCTTGCCGGGGCCTATGCGGGAGGCTCCCAGAACAGTTCCTGCACTGCGCAGCCCTGCATCCACCTGTGGAGTGAAACTATGTGGAAAACTAATGCTGTCAACTATGGAGATGTCTCTGGGCCCTTCCTCTTCTCTGTGTCAAAAAACAATAAAAATAAATCTTAAAAAAAAAAAAAATTAACTTAGGCCCAATGGCTTCTCACCTCACTTAAGAAGAAGCCCAGGCTCCTCTGTGGCCCACAAAGCGCTGAGTAAGCCCCCCACTGCCTACTCCTTCCTCCCCTCCAACCCCACACCCACTTCACAGTTCATCATTCCCCATCACGGGTCATGCCGCTTCCTCCTCATCATTTAGGATGCAGCTCAGGTGTCACTTCCTCGAGTGGCCATCCCCAACCCAACAAGTCTTATAACAGAGCCAAAAAAAGCCGTCATGACACCCCATCCCTTTCTACCCCATTACTCTGCTTTATTTTAATCATAGACATGAGCATAGCCGATTATAAGCTCACTTGTTCAGAGGCTCTTACTAGAATGAACACCTCTATGAGCACATACTGGACAAACATTTGTTTAATGAATAAATCCATCTGTCCCAAGATTTCTATTGTTTTCAAACCCCTTCCCACCTTGGCTGAGTCTCTTCTGGATAGACACCTACTTGCATAACCTCTGAGTGGCACATCCTTTTTTATACAGAGAGAACCCACCCTGGCATGTAGGTGCCCCTCAGCTCTGCCTGCCTCCCCTCCCAGCCATGGCTGCCTCTTCTGCAAGAGGAGAGCTTTTCGCCAGACCATTCTGAAAGCTCCATCTGTCCTACGTCCTCACTTTCGCATTAGTTTCTCTTACAGCTGGCTGTCCCTGCACGTGACTCCCTCCCTACTCGATGGTCTGGCTTCATCTCACATGCGTACAGGTTTATGAGTACGATGCAAACACAGAATTGAGGAGGTAGGGGGTGTCTAGTCCAAGTCAGACTTCAGAAGACCCTTGACTCGAAAGGTAACTTAAGGACACCTCACACAGGTGTCCAGCAGGCCTCACACTCATTCTGATTGGAGCAGGGTGGAAAGAAACACTGTCTCTCACCCTCTTCTACTAGGTTCTCACCTTCCAGGGTTATCGTGCCTTTTGCTTCCTGAGCCTGTGCCACACACAAACTCCTAGGCCAGGTGGACAACAACTCTTTTCAAAAACAGACACAAAATACGGTTGTGAGGCCTTATTCCCTTCTTATCTTATCCAATCAGCCGGCCCTGGACCGCCTTTCCCTAGTCACTCACTCACTGTGAACCCACCTCACCCCTGATGGCCAGGCCTGCGTTCTCCTGCCAGGAAAAAGCTGACTGTCCAACATAAGATGGGTCATGCCAGGTCTGAGGCTTGAGTGTTCAAACACTAAACGCTCCAACAGATGGTACAAATGGCATTCTTTCTTTTTTCTTTTCTTTACAAACATTTATTAAGTGGTAGTTACTCTGCTGGGGTACAGTGGTGAATAAGACAGATGTACACACACCCACCTTCATGGAGCATGCCTGGTAAAGGGAAAGGCATTCGACAAATAACTCCAAGTGAGATGAGTGACATGAAAGGAAGACACGAGAAGCTATAAGAACAAATCGATGGAATGACCTAAATCTGGAGCATGGGACGACAGAAGGGCATTTCACATGGACTTCCCAGAGTAAGCCGGGCTGAGACCCGACAACACACAGCTGAACGTGGGGTGTCAGGGCACAGGGACACCACCATATGTCTTCTGCCAGATGCTTTGCCCTAGTTCAAGGGTGTCCAAACTTGTGGCTTCCCTGGGCCACATGGGAAGAACTGTCTTGGGTCACACTTTATATAAAATATACTAATACTAAGAACAGCTGATGAGCTAAGAAAAAAAAAATAAGGGTCGCAAAAAAATAAATCTCAAAATGTTTTAAGAAAGTTTAC
The DNA here is from genome assembly GCA_004027555.1 of Craseonycteris thonglongyai. Taxonomy (NCBI): domain Eukaryota; kingdom Metazoa; phylum Chordata; class Mammalia; order Chiroptera; family Craseonycteridae; genus Craseonycteris; species Craseonycteris thonglongyai. The sequence goes on along the minus strand of PVKE010004603.1, from coordinate 29,402 downwards.
GAATTTGTGTTGCGTCACATTCAGAGTCATCCCAGGCTGCATGGGGCCCACAGACCACAGGCTGAATAAGCCTGTACTAGCTGATCCCCCAGTGAGTTCTTCCTCATCTGAAGGCTTCTTAAATGCCTCTTCCTCATGCCTTCCCTGATCAGCCCAATAACTATACTTTTCCAGGGACCTCCTCCAACTCCCCACCAGGTGTCTTTACCACGGCACCTATTGAAGCCCTTCCCAATACCTTTGTCATCTGATGTTTCAGACTACCTATTATTTCATACCACGTGGTATGAATACTCTTATTCTTTTTGATAGTTTTTCAACTATGTGCTTCATTTTTTATTCTCTACCATATGTGATATAAAATATTCATAAAGCAGGTTTAAAAATTACACCTAGAGAAAGCTGGGATGGCTCAGCAGGTTAAGTGCTCGCTTTAAAGCCCCGGGGACAGAGGATCGAAACCCGGCCCCGGCCCAGGCGGACCCACATGCTGAACTGGGGTGTGCCCCTAGTTCAGTTCTTGCTGGGGCTTATATGGGAGGCTCCCAGACCAGTTCCTGCCCTGCACAGCCCCAAGCCCACCTGTGGAGTGAAATTATGTGGAAAACTAATGTCAACTATGGAGACTGCTCTGGGCCCTCCCCCTTCTCTCTATCTCTGTCTCTGTTTCTCTCTGTCAAAAATCAATAAAATAAATCTTTAAAAATAAAAATAAAAATAAATAAAAATAAAAATTATACCTAATATTGGTTTAGAGTCTATGTTACCATATTACCTAGACTTTGAGCAGCTAAAGGGCAGGGAGGGTATCTCTCATCCCTGTGTTCTCGGGATTAGCACGGCACCTAGAAGGCAGTAGGACATCTCTGCTGGCTTGCTAAAAAAACAGACTAGACTAAAGAGAAAAATCTTCAAACAGAGGTAGACTCATTTGCATCCTTAGGAAAAGTCAAAGAACAGACCCCCTGATGGATGGCAGACGACCAAGGAGGCGTGCAGCCAAACGATAGCTCAAAAGCTACATCACTGTACACACCCAAAGACACCCGTATACCCATGCTCATGGTGGCACTGTTCACAATAGAAAGAACAGCCATGAGCTGTTTAATAGCCAAAACCGCCCAAATGTCTGCTCACAGACAGACAAATGGAGAGATGAAATGTGAAATATTATTCAACCTTAAAAAGGAATGAAATTCTGATACATGCTACAACATGAATGAACCCTGAAGACATTAGGCTGAGTGAAAGAAGCCAGACAGAAAAGGCCAACTATTGTATGATTCCACTTCTATGAGGCATCTAGAATAAAGGACTTTCTAGATAGAGACACAAAGTACAACCAAGGTTACCAGGGGATGAAGGGAAGGGAAAAGGGGAAGTTATTGTTTAATAGCTTCCCTACAAGATATGGGTCAAAAACAAGTAAAATGCTAGTACAATAAAGAAAAAGAAAATAAATATAGTGTTGTGCTGGGGTGAAAGCAATGAACAAAGAGAGCTACAGAATCAGCAAGGGTGAATCAGAACTTGGGGTCTGTACCAAACCAGATTGACTATCTTAAAGGGGGCAGGGGGGCCACATTCTCCAGAGAATCCCAACAGTACCAAAGACTCATTACGGAAAGGAAAAAGAACAGGTGCCAACCCCAAGATGACCCCAATGTTAGAATTATCAGATAAAGACTTCAAAGCAGATACTATAACCAACAGCTATGAGGCAAAGGCAAATGCTCTTGAAATATATAGAGGGGTTTCCTCAATAGAAAAATAGGAGGTATTTTTGAAAACTTTACAGTTTTAAAATACAATATCTGAAAAAAACAACGTAGATAGGCTTAAGAGCAGAATGGAAATGACAGAGAAAATAGAGAACTTGAAGACATATCAAAAGAATCTAAAGATAAAGAGAAAAAACAAATTCAAAACAATGGACAAAGCTTTAGGAACATCTAGCATAAGATCTAACATTTATGCACGGGAGTCCCCAAAAGAGAGAAATTGTTGTTAAAAAAAAAGAACTTGGAATAATGGCTGAAAACTCCCTGAATATGGTTAAATGCATCAATGTACAGACACAAGAACCTCAACAGTCCCCCAACAGAATAATCTCTAAGAAAACAATGTCCAAATACATCATAAGCAAACCACAAAAGGCAAAAGATTTTTAAAATATTGAAAGAAGCCAGAAAAGTAATGATATGATGCTTACAAGTGAACAGTAATTCAAATGAGTTATCAGAAATCACATGACCAGAAAAGAATGCAACAACATTTGAAAGTGATGAAAGAAAAGAACTGTCAGCCCAGAAATCCGTATTCAGTGAAAATACCCTTCAGGAATGCAGGTGAAATAAAGACATTCTCAGATGGCAAAAAACTAGGAGAATTCATTAATGTAAGACTTGCTCTAAAAGGAATTATTTTAGGTTGAAGGGAAATGATAACAGAGAGAAACACGGAACTTCAGGAATAAACAGAGACCAACAGAAATAATTTGGATACATATAATAAATTCGTTTCCTTCTTTAAGTTAAAAAAAAAAAAAAAAGGACGCGATGCAGGCAAAAATTACAACATTGTGTTGGGTTTTTTCAATGTTTATAGATGTACTATATATGGCAACTGTAACATAGGGAGTAGTGTAAAGAAATCTGTATGGTTATAGGCATTTACATTTACTTGAAGTGTTAAAATGTTAACTCTATAGTAGGCTGTATATATAGTATAAATATATCTTATATAAATATACTACAAAACTTGGTTGAACTAAAGAGATTGCCTTGAAAAAATCAGTAGATTCTTAGTTTATGTTTCCATTAAAAAAGACTCAGAAGTTTTAAACTAAGTATCAATCTTAATAAATCCAAAGAAGATAAGGGATTTTACCCCAAACCAGCTGGTCAACAGCAGAGCTGAGATTCAAATCCAGGTCTGACTCAAAAGCTGGAATCCTTTCTGTATGGCTTCTCCAAATAAACAAGCCCCCAAATCAGTTTAGAAAAGTCTTGGTAGTCATGAAAAAGCAGAAAAATTCTTAAAGCTGAACAAAAGATGCTCAGGGAAACGTCGGTTAAGCTACTAGAAAAGTGAAACTTCAAACATCCAAAATGATGTCCAGCAATTTATCCACTGGGCACATGTTTTGAGTTATTTTAATTTTCCTTTGGACTAGAACTTGCTTTTCTAGCCACTTGTCTGGCTTGGCTTGCACTGTAGTGAACTCACTAAAACTTTTCTAAAAATTATTTTGAGTGTGTGACCTCACAATCTCGCTGGGGCTCAAGGCATTTCTCATTAGGTAAGTGAATCATATTCTTACTTTCTCGCTTAGTCTTCACTGGGTTGTAACTACAAGAGAGGGCAGGCAGTGACCTTCCTGGCTGTGAAACTGCTCTAGTTACACAAGATGTTATTGTTGGAGGAGATTGGGGGAAAGGTACGGTACACAGGATCTCTCTGCATTATTTCTTACAACTGCATGAAAATCTACAATTATCTTGAAATGATTAATTTAAAAGTGTCACTTTTAAGGTGACCAGACGTCCCGCTCTTGGCGGGACAGTCCCGATTTTTAATAATGTGTCCCGCGTCCCGTGGCATTTTAAAAAAGTCCCGATTTTTGGAAAGAATACACGACAAGCTAGGGAACGGCGGGAGATAGACCAAATTTTTAATCAAGAACCCCCTCCCCCCGGGTCAATGGTGTCCCGCTTTACCAATGTTAAAATCTGATCACCTTACACTTGGTCACTTTTGAAGACTAGTTGGGAACTGATTCATTGGCTTAAAAGCTGGTAAAGAATCAAGCGTTTACCCTACCTTTCGTATACAAGTATTAACTGCACCAATGTTTAAGAAAACAGATGGAGAGAACATCTCTTTACAAAATTGCCTCAATTAATAAGTGAAGAAAACAGATTAGATTTTTACCATCTAACAGCCCGATGAATTAACAGTTCTAGTCCGGGCACGGGGCACACAGCAGGTAACACCACAAAAATGGGGAGATGCAGGCATTCGGAGCCTGCTGACGAAAGAACGCACCAACACCAAGTCTTGCCACAGGGCTCAAACGTGAGTCCAGTTGGGCCTGTGGATCCAGCTTCCGGGTTGCGGGAAATGCAGAGGACAGAGAAAACAGGTGAGCGGCATAGTGGGAAGGCAAGCAGCAAAACTCAGACTGCAGGAAAGTCTACAGGTTAAACGTCCCGGATTTTTCTAGAGATACACTGTTAGCGGGAGAGAACAGGGAGGGGTGTGCAATGAGAGGCAAATCTATAGATTAAGTCTTAAAAGACACAAACTTCCTGAAAATGGACAAGATTAAGTCACAATTTTGTGACATACAGATGGTGATATTACTACGTATAAAGAAGTGCAGTGATTTTGCTACTTAAAAAGCAGCATGGTGGCTGCTTTAGGGACCAGGATGAGGCACACAGGTGGAGTAGCTGGGGCCGGTAGCAAAATTCTAATTCCAGGCTTATGTGCTGGTTACGAGCGTGTCTGCCATAGGGTAACTCAGTAGGCTATTTTGTGTGACTTCTTGTCCTTGTGTTTTATTTTACAATAAGAAGGTTAAAAAAAAAAAATAGATGGAAAATGTGTATCACTACTGTAACCTTATGACACAACTGAAATAATTACATTTGTTTTAAAATAACTATATGAAACATTTAAAATAATTACATGAAAGTAAACATTATAAAATAATTCTATTTAAAATAATTGCTGGGAAAGCTGGGATGGCTCAGCGGGTTAAGCGCTCACTTTGAGACTCCAGGGACCGGGGATCGAATCCTGGCCCATGTGGATCCACATGCTGAACTGGGGTGTGCCCCCAGTTCAGTTCTTGCCGGGGCCTATGTGAGAGGCTCCCGGCCCAGTTCCTGCCCTGCACAGCCCTGTGCCCAGTTGTGGAGTAAAACTATAATGTCAACTATAGAGACTGCTCTGGGTCCTCCCCCTTCTCTCTGTCTCTCTCTGTCTCTGTCAAAAATCAATAAAATAAATCTTTAAAATAATTGTGTGACAGTAAACATGACTATTACAATCCAGCGAGCAACTGTAGCCTGAGGAAGCTTCCAAGGCCTAGTCTCTGTGTTAAAAAGGAGACTAGGGAAGCCGGGATGGCTCAGTGGGTTAGGCGCTCGCTTTGCAGCCCCGGGGACCAAGGATCGAATACCGACCCCGGCCCGTGCAGACCCATATGCTGAACTGGGGAGTGCCCCCAGTTCAGTTCTCACCGGGGCGAGACCCCAGCCCAGTTTCTGCCCTGTGCAGCCTCGCGCCAGCCTGTGAAATGAAACATGTGGAAAAACCAATGATGTGCAACTATGGAGACTGTTCTGGGCCCTCCCTCTTCTCTCTGTCTCTGACTCTGTATCTCTGTCTCTCTCTGTCAAAAACAATAAAAAGGAGACTTAACAAGAGTCAGTGACAGGCCAGCACTCACAGGAGACTTTCGCCTTGACAATCAGGGCCTGAAAGAGACCTGAAGAGGGAATAACGTCCGCATCACGCAACTCAGGGTTCTACGGCGCTCGGCCGTGGGCTGTCATCACTCATCTCCCTTCTCACTTAATGCTCGTGGCCCATCGCGGATCCTACACTTCTGGGGACATCAGACCCAAGAGGGGGCTGGAAAAAAAGCTTAGCTCTCTCAGAGAATTAATGGATCCACTTCAGTCATCCCAGCCCTTTCTAAACATGCTTAAAAGGTTTGCTTTTCCATTATGAGCATTTAAGCAAGGGGCCAACCCCGGTCAGTGAGAGCAACTTGTTCTTGTCCTGGTTACCAGCACACACACTCTACAGGCCCAGCAATGACCTTTCTGCTTCATATGCTCCGCGCTCCGAAGTTCTCGGCGACAAGAGGCCCTGCATCCTACAGCGCAAATACAAAACTGCGTGCGAAGGCCCCCCCACACCTGCGCTCCCTATCTTAAAACAAGGAACCACATCCTGAGCTGCTGACTCATCAGCAGGAGGCCAAGCTGACCTCAAAGACCTTTAAAAAAAAAAAAAAAGTATATCAGATTATATAATAGCCTTGTAACATGAACTTGGAATGAGCCGAGAAAACTGTGACATTCAAATACAGCTCAGCCATGTTCTTAAAACATGTGTCTAAAATGCATTCAGAGAAGTGACCTGATTCTCCTACAAATGACTAGAGAGGGGGTCTGGCTTCACCCCATCTGCCCCCATCCCACCCACCACATTCTGCGCGTTTGTCTGAAGAGAAAGAACACGTGAGCCAAAACAGGGTAAGCTATCTGGCCCTGCTGCCTAGCAGAGACGCAGAGCGCCACCCACACAGATGCAGCTCAGGCGGGAGTCGGAATGAAGGAAGACTAGGGCTGGCTGGTCCCTGCCTTCGGTGCCCGCATCTTAATCCCTCTCCGGAGGGGCTGACCCTGGCCCCGGTGCTCTCTCGTCACCTGGGCCTCTCTCGTTCGTGTGAACCAGCAGCATCCCAGCTCACCCACACTCCCTTCCCGTTATCATCTTTCCTGCCTCCTCATGAGATGTGTGTGTATCCACAAACCTGCTAAAGTGACTGGAGCAGAAACCGCAAGTTCCACTCAGCATGCAGCTGCCCGTGTGGCTGCGGCTGGCTGTGTCCAGCATTTTGTGGGAAAACACACCTGGACCTGGTCTTTGAGAGCGGCACAGCCCTGGTGTCAAGACCGGTCCCCAGACTATTTCTCGTGACTCCCCAGGGCAACAGGCCCTTTCGTGAGTAACTCTGATCATGCACATTCATGCGTGATTACGTAGGAAGCTGTCCCTCCCTCCACACCACCACTGGAGGACACTGAGACTTTAAGAACAGAAGGTAAAGAATAGTCACATTGGGGAAGCCGGGATGGCTCAGTGGGTTAAGCACTCACTTTGCAGCGCCGAGGACCAAGGATCGAATCCTGGCCCCGGCCTGCGCAGACCCATGTGCTGAGCTGGGGAGTTCCCCCAGTTCAGTTCTCTTTCTGCCTCTGTATCTCTCTATCTCTCTCTCTCTCTCTCTCTCTCTCTCTCTCTGTCAAAAACAATAAAATAAATAAATAAATAATAAAATAAAGAGAAAAATTGCTTTAAAAAAATTATATTAAAAAATAAAGAATAGTCACATTTTTTTTTATATCTTTTCACATTTATAGAGAGAGCAATTATCTTTTTATCTTCAGTGCATATTTATTTCTATTTTACTTTTGACAGATAGAGAGAGAGACAGAGACAGAGACAGTCAGAGAACCGAACTGTGGGAACTCCCCAGTTCAGCATGTGGGTCCTGCCTGGGCCGGAGCCGGGATTCGATCCTCGGTCCTCGTGGCCTCAAAGCGAGCGCTCAGCCCGCTGAGCCGTCCCGGCTTTTCCCAGAATAGTCACATTTTAACCCTCCATTCTAGAAAAGGCTATGAGTATGTGAAACCCAGAAAAGTCTGGAGCCCAGCTGAGCACTACTTAGCAACCCAAAGTGTAACTAGCACGCACAGGACAGACGCTCAAGCCAGACCCAACTTCTCAGATGTCACCCTGGGCTGGGCCATGTGCAATAAGATGCCCTGGCCTATGGGCCTGTTCTTCTGGGCAAATCTACAGCAAGGGATGGTAGGTGTTGGGGGAGGGGAGGGGAGGATGGATTTTTCAGCCACGCCCTTTCCAACGAGCCCTAGAGAAATACGAGGGCCTGACTGCACATTACTTACTGCCTGTTTGATGTCAGTCTTCACTTGCTCACTCAGCATGCCTTCGAAGACAAAGGAGTCACCGAACTTCTCAGCCTGTAAGGAAAAGGGAAACAAAATCCAGAGTAGTAATGTGTTTCACAAGGGCCATTTTCTTTAGAAATGGTTAAAGTGGTTCTTCCTGTCCAAACAAGCTTAAGCTTCTCTGAGGGCTTCCCAGAGGATTTAGAAGCGAATTAAATGCATCTGGCTTCCTTTCAAAACAGGTGACTGTCACTTACAGAGACCGCTTTCAGACAAGGCTCATTTAGCCAAAAAGAATGCAGGCTGGAAGAGACTGGCTTTTGAGAATGTGATTGTCCCTGTTGATGGAAAAACACCTCCCTGAGTTTACAAGTGACTCTGGAAAACAACAGCATTCTTTATGTTGGCGATTTCATAATCAACCACTGTTCTTCGTTCTGCTCCTGGGATGTACCTGGAAGAATGATGGGCATCATCTGCTGACATTCTGACACTCCCCAGACCAGGTGTCAGCTGTGCTTATCTCTGTCGAGCCTCAGATGGAAATCTGCATTTCAGTGACTTAATGTTACTGTCTCAAGTCCCCATCTACCTGGTTTCTTTGCTACACGGGACCTCATTGTGCGGACCCATGGCCCCTGTGACTCTACTCTTCTGGTTTCCCTCCCCAGTTTCTGACTCTCCTAAAATGCATGGGCTCGTCCTCCAGGGAGCTGATGCTCCCCAGGACTCTGCTCTTCCTGCTCCTCACTGGAGCCTCTCGGGCTTCGTGGACTTGAGGTCACCTGGCCAGCACTTTAGATCGTTGCCTCCCCCACTCATCCCCAGAGGCTGATCCTGGAGGTCTGGGGTGAGTGAGGTCAAGGGCATGCAAGTGAGAACAGCTCAGCTGCTGATTCTAAGGTGGGCGGCCCAGGAGATCATACTCTGAGGCACAGGGCCTGCCGCTGGACAGCCTCCTTCAATCTCACCACCTGAATAGCTCTCACATCTCTGCCCCCGGGCCAGTCCTGCCCGCACTGGACGATACTAACTGCCTCCCGGCTTCCTGTGTGTTAAGCCTCACAAGTACCTCCTAGTCCTGAGTGGAGCTCCTCATCTCTTCTGTGCCCCTGCTCCTCCTTCTGTATCCCCTGTGGCACCACCACACCTGAGTACCAAGCTGCCCCTTCATTCACCAACGTGTATCACACCTCCCATAGACCCAGCTTTGGGATCAATGACAGAGATGCACATGATAGGGACCTGTCCTTATAGCACTTACATGTGCAGGCACAGGCAAAAATCAAGTCAAAGAAAGGAAGAAAGTAATTACAAGTTCACTTGACCTTGTAAGGTACAGAGGAAAGGCTCCTTCTGAGGAGGAGCTTGGCCATGCAAAAGAGGGGACAGGCAAGGGGGCAGGAACTTCCAAGCAGAGGGCTCTTAACCCTTCCATGCCCTGCACCTCTCTGGCAGCATGGTGAAGCTTAAAGGACCTTCTTGTCACAATGAACTAAAACTTAAATGCATAAAATAGAACCAGTACAATTACAAAGAAAACTAGTTCTATCAAAATATTAATAAGGCAAATTAGGGCTATAGTAATATACATATCTGCTCTTTATTAATATATTAGCACACATGAGATCTAGTGGCAAGTCTCATGATTATCATCATTTCTAAAGAGGAGATGACCACAAATAACACTTCAAGATGTCTGCAACAATTATAATGGGACAAAAAGCGCCTGCAATTTCTACTGTTGACAAATGACAAATTCTGCTACTATTATACTATATGGTTGGTTGCTTCATAATCGAAGAAAATGCCAAGTTTCAGGTAGAGGGGAGTAAAAATCCAGATGTAATTCTTCCCCACCCCTGGTTCCTGATGCCCTAATTTCTGCTTTTTCTATCTGATCTTCCTGGTGAACCCTGGTCTAAGCTCCTGTCCTTAGAAGTCTCCTGCTAACGTCAGTCATGACCACTGGGGACCAGGGTCTGAGAGCATCCTGATGAAACAGAAAGAGGGACTTCCACTTAAGACAAACAGGCACAAAAAAAGACCCCACATTGTGCATTTTAGGAAACCCCAAAGAAATGTCATGATGCAAAACCAAATTTGAATGCTGTTTTGCTTCCAGCATTCACTCTCAAATGAAGGATTTTTTTTGGGGTCTGGAAACAAAAAGGACAGAAACTCCAGACATGGAGTAAAGCGAGGCTGCAGTCCTTTGGTGAGAGAAAAAGAAAAGCCTACAAAACAAGGGTTCTTTACAAGCTTACAGAAGACCCTCAGAAACGAGAAGGCCCCTCTCTCTTCCTGGCACCATTTACAACAAGTGTCCACTTTCAGAACCTGGCTTTGTGATTCGGTGACCATGGGATGAGACCCGGGACTCTGACAGGAGGAACTACAAGTCACTGGGCCTTGGAACAAAAGCCCAAATATGAAAAGCCGCACTCTGCCTCGATGGCTCAGGAAATCAGTGATGAGGGAAGGGGGCCTTACTTTGCATTCTACCCGTTATCCCAAAAAGCCTGAGTGACAGAAGTACTGTCCAAAGCCCTGACACAAGAGAGCGTAACGGTGCAGACACAGGCCCTGGGTCATGCTGGCCAGGCCTGAACACCCGCTCCCCAATAACTCAGGACACATCACTTTTCTAAGCCTCATCTGCTACTGCCTCATGGGGTCGCCGTGGGAACAAAACTAGATATAAATACAAGAGAAATGCTTAGCACAGCGCTGGGCAGGAAGTGCCCCCTCCCCAACCCAACCCCATTACCTCAGTCAGATAGCCAGTTGAGTTCACAAACTTCTCGAATTCCACGTTACTGACTTCATACACATCCATGTAAAAGGCATCAACGGTGACTCTCCTTGCGGGCGCTTCCCCGTCCTGCTTTATCTGAGGATCATCCGTGCCCATTGTGAACACGCCGGCAGGGATGGGGACCATCTGCAGTAAAAGGGGAAGGCGGGAGGTCACGCCCGCACAGCCAGACTGAACCTGAGTGACGCTCAAACAGCCCGGCCCTCAGGGACCACCCCAAGGTCGGGAAACCCCACCACAAAAATCACAGTCACACTGGTCAGATCACTCCAAGATCCAAAGGACATGCAGGCCCAGTCGCAAAAAGAAGCATAAATGCTGTAGAAAAAGTAGCTTCTTTAGTCAAAACTCTACGTGATACATGAAAACATATGTCCACAAAGAGATGAGCACAAACGTTCATGGCAGCATCATTCCTAATGGCCAGAAGTAGATGCAACTGTCCATCAACTGACAAATTAATCAAATGTGATAGAGCCACAAAGTGAAATGCCATTCAGCCAGAAAAAGGGAACGGAGTACCAACACATGCTGCCACATAGATGAACCTTGAGAACATAGTGCTAAGGGAATGAATCCACACTCAAGGGCCACATATTGAATAAGTCCATTCATATTAAATGGCCAGGACAGGCGAATCCAAGACAGAAACAGAGGTAAGAATGGAGAGTGATTGCTAAGGGATACAGGTTTCCTGGAGGGAGGGAGGGTTATGATATGACTGTGAAACGCTGTGACTACACTAAAAACCACTTAATGGTACACTTTGAAAAGGGGAATGTCATGACTTGTCCTCTATCTCAATTTACACACAAACACACAATCATGCCATCCGTCAGAAATAGATTCTGCAGACGCATGTGACTTTCTAATTGCCATTTGAGTGAGAAGTCAACTCATTGCCTTCTCTGTGCATGTATTTCCCAATGAAAATGGAGTTTTCTTCTAACATACGGGTAATAAATGTTCTATTATTTGTCCAAGGCTTTATCATTATTCTTAGGATTCACATTTAACAACTCCCATGCCCTAAACCCAACATGACATCTTACTGGGTCTCCCAGATTTCCATCCCTCTGGTCTCCCCTCTTTTCCATTCAGACACATCATTGCCTCACAGCTGGTCTCCCAGTCTTATCTTGTCCTTTCATGTCCCTCCTGTTCCTAAGCCGTCTACCTTTCATTCACTCATTCATTCCACAAACTGATCCCCTGCTGAACGTTCTGAAATGCCAGTGTTCTATACTCAATGCAATTTACGGCAGCTCTGCTTGTAATTGGAAAGACTGGGGACGACCTAACTGCCCCTCAATAGTGTGACACTTTTACTATGCTGACAAGAAGCAATGTCACCAAGGTAAAGAGCTAAGGGAACAAAGCAAGGTACACAGTTCACATCGACTACTCTCATGCATGCAAAGGAGGTGGGGGGAGCATGCACCTCCACACATTTTTTTCTATTTTTATTTTTCTTTTGTCTGCAGACACAGCTCTGGGAGAATACCGTATTTTCCGGCGTATAAGACAACCCGGCGTATAAGACAACCCCCTAATTTTACAGTTAAAACATAGGTTTAGGCCTATATTCGCTGTATAAGACTACCCCCACTTCCGAGGCTGTAGTCTTATACAGCGAATATAGGCCTAAACCTATGTTTTAACTGTAAAATTAGGGGGTCGTCTTATACGCCCGGTCGTCTTATATGCCGGAAAATACGGTACACAAGGAACTCACACAGTGGTTATTTGAGGGGAAGGCTATTAGGTACGCAAAAATTTTTCACTGTGCACCCTTCTCTGTTATTTTTATTTCTATCACATGTAAATGCACTGAGTATTCAAAAAACTAAACAAAGTATCCAAGTGATCACACTACTTTCCTACTTCAGTTCTCCAGGGGTTCCCCCATCACCCTCTCCAGGTAAAACAGCTAAACGCCAGAGCCTGATTTCTCACTATTTCACTTAAAGAAAGTCCACATGCACTTGGTTTGTTTGTAAACAAGGTCAGAGTTCAAGGGTCATGTCTTTCAGGAGGACTTTCATGCCCACACCTCCCTCCCCTGGCCATACAGCCCATCATGTGAGTTCCTCTAATCAAGGCTTCCATCTGTCCTCCCAGCTGACACACACAGTATTTTAGTAACGTGTTTTCACCTTTCCCTAGGGACTAGGGTCCTTAGGAACCAGAAATACAGTTTGCATTTCTATAGCCCCACACCTAGCATGGTGCATAGCTCATGGCAGACACTCAAAAAACCGAAAAAAAAAAGAACTATGAACTGAATGAGATCATATCTATAATGAGAGGGATTTATCATTTGAATTATTCAAAATTATAAACATAGAAATTCCATTTCTTTTCTAGCACAGTCCCAGGCATGGCCAGCATGTCTATCTCCCCACCCCGGCCCTGGCCCCTCTGAGACCTGTTTAACAGACTCTGCTCAGGGATTGAACCAGGGTCACTCACTATCGTCATTAATCCCCCAGGCGTCTGGGACATGAGATTCCTCAGTCCTGAGACGTCAGAATCACGTGCAGCTCTGCAAATCAGCAGACGAGGGTCTCAGACACAAGCTTCAAGTGGGGGTCTTAACATAATTAACATGATCTAATGAAAGTTTTCATAAGGGACCCACAGAAAGAAAGAAAAAAAAAAGGCTTTTGGGCAGCAGACAAGTAAGTCCTGTTCCAAGGGCAGCTGTTCACCCCACAGCACAAAGACGCGGCCACGGGAAGCTGTGGGGGGGGGGGGCGAAGGGGGCGGGGGAGCATCTCACAGGCACCTCACTTTTTTATTTTCTTCTCCCTCACGGTGAGTGGCACCGGGGCAAAGACAATCATGACTCCCACTGTGGGCTCCTGGCCTCGTTCTCTGGTGGATGTTTTTTCTGCTTCCATTAACCATCATAGAGCCAGGCCTGAATAAGCCAGGTTTCTACTCCAGAGGTTATCGATAAGGTGTCCGCTCGGGGGGCTATTGATAGGGTTTCCACTTGTTAGGCTATCGATAGGGTTTCCACTTGTTAGACTATTAATAGGGTGTCCACTTGGGAGGCTATCGATAGCATTTCCACTCGGGAGGCTATCGATAAAAAGAGCCAGCACAGCTGCAAGTGGCTCCTAGCTTCTAGTCTATGCTGGTGACGTGAGGGTGTCTGTGCCACCAGCAAATGTAAGATGTTCCAGTGAGATCCAGAGCCTCGGGTGTCTCACACTATGGGACCTTCAGCCAAATAAAGAACCAGTTAAACCAAGGCTTCCCTGCAGGTCCAGGTTCAAGCAAACCACTCCTCCTCCAAGGAAAGCTCAAACGCCACCGCCACCCCAGTTCCTGCCACTGTCACTCAAGCAGAGGCACAGGTGACATCAAGAACTAGACCCCTACAGTGTGAGCAAAATGAGAACTGATATGTTCCCACAAAAAAGGCAAATGTGTCACACAATGCAACACATAGACGATGTCATGTAGAACTGTACCCCTGGAACCTATGTAATTTTTATTAACAAATGTCACCCCCAGTAAATTTAACAATAAAAAAAGACAAATATGTGCGATGACTGATGTGTGAATTAAATGGGAGGAACCTTTCATAATGAATGTGTGTAAATCTGGTTGTACGCTTTAGAATTCTTACAATTTTATCAATTATACCTCAATAAAGTAGGAAAAAATAAAGATCTTTGACTTCTCTGAATGACAACAACAAATGACTCATACCGTATATTAGGGTACATACTCCAGCTAGGTACAGTGGGCACCTAGATTTTTACCCACCTGGAACCCCCTTCCCCTTGTCAAAGTCCCTGACACCCCTCTGAAAACCATGTCTTCAAACTCTGCAAGGATCTACGAGGGTTGTCCAAAAAGTGTCCAGCCACGTATAACTGTTCTCATTCTATTAACAATGACTAGATTTTTTTCCTGCCAGGAAACTCTACCTCGTGTGTCTCAGGTGGGGAACTCTACCCCACTCCCTATAACTCAGGCCTGTCCAGTCATGGGATTCCTTTGACAGAGATATAATTTAAGGTAAGCCCATGACCCAATCAAAGTTCATGAGAACTGTTGCTGGGGCGATGATGAAAGAACTCTCTTTTCCAGTCCTTTAATCTGTAGGAGTAGAAACATGACCTGAAAAAAAGGTCACAGAAAGGAGAGCCAAGACACAGCCAAAAAGAGACCTGGAGATGCCACCTGAGGTGAGGACATATCTACTCTTGAACTCTCGTCTATTAGAGCCCATAATGTCCCCTCCCCCACCGTTTCTTCTGCTTAAGCCAGTTTTCTTTACTTTCACTGGCTCCTATGAGATTTTTGTCTTATACACCAAAATGAATTACACTTATCTACAGCTTTTGTGTAGCTCTTCGCTCTTTTCTTTCTTTCCTCTATGCAAACCTTCCACCTAAAAAACTAGAGGCTCAGGAGAAAGCCAGGTGAATGACAAGCAGCCTTATCTGTCTGTGCTGGGCTTATCTATTATACCTACACCACTCTCTCCCTCCACTGCCTATGCACACAGCCCTAATCACCAGTGGAGCGACAGTCGAGTTTCCTCAGGCCCCGGCATTCATGATTCCATGAAGCCTCAGGTGGCTCATCTGTAAAGCAGGCGGGTAACTACTCTCACTGGACTTGTGGGAGGATGAGATCCAGCAAAAGAATGTTCTACTAAGGTCTCTGTAAAAAGTATCCGACACCTTTTGTTCCCGTGGCACTTTCTCAATATTGTATCTACCAAAAAAAAGTAACAAATCATTCAAGAATTGTTACAGAATGCCTACAATGTAAAAGGCGCTTGGGAGAATGAGAGATTAAAGCAGGTCTAAAAATGCTTCCCATGTAGAATGAGGTATGGGACAACTACACAAATAATACAATATTAAAGACAATATGCAAGTTGCCATCAGACAACCACAAAGTGCTATGGGAATTTAGAGTAGAGAAAAAACAGTACTTCTTCTGGGAGGGAAGGTTTCATGGAAGAGATGTCAATCAAATCATGCCTTAACACTGGGTAAGCATTACCCGATTAGAAATCAAGATTGAAATCACCCAAACACAGAGACACCACATATAATTTTATCAATCCATGACTCTAAAAGCTTTTTAAACATGTGTTTTAAAAGATACATGGAAATTTAAAAGCTGCATGGAGATTATTTTGCCACATTACAAAATAAGTTGTGTAAGAAATTGTTAGGATCGTTTTCTCAATAAGAATTATATACTTTTTTAACCAGAGAGAACTTAAGTAAAATACTATAGACTGTATAACTCCAAATAAATAGCAGGGGTGGCCAACTTTTCTGTATATAAGATCTACTTTTTATCTTAAAAGTGTGTCGCGATCGACTTGTTGTCATACATTATATAACTGCTCTTTTACATTCCCACTCATCCTTTCAATTCGTCGCATCACTGTTTCGAGACAATTGCAGATCTTGAATTGCAGCAACAATTTCACTCTTGTTCTTAAAATGGTTAAAAAGTGAATCTGACATTTCCAAAAAAATTTCCTTTACAAATTCACCGCCGGAAAATGGCTTACATTGTTTTGCTAAGAGATAGCTTACTTTGAATGATGCAGTAGTTACTGCTTGTGACTTCAACCTTGGCTTTTTAAAAACGCTTTGTTGATTTGTTAATTGAGTTTTAAGATCCCTAACTTTATGTTTTCTCAGTTCAGAATTTGATAGATAATCTGTTTGATACTTGTTATGTAAAGCTAAAAAATGTCTCTCCAGATTACCCTTTTTAGCAATGGCTACTGAGGTAAGGCATATTAAACAACAACATTTATCATTCACCATTGTAAAAAAGTAATCGAGTTCCCATTCTTCATTGAAGCGATAAGTTTTCGATTTTTTCGGTTTACTACTCATGTTCATGGGTATACTAGAATGCAAAGAAATATGACAATTTAAAGAATAAATATTGAATTAAATATTTTCCTAGAAAATTCAAAAACTCATGAACTGCGGCAATTATCTCCGTTACATTGAGAGAAATAACAATACTGCATATTACGATCGGGGACAACAATACAAGTTTATTAAAATCGAATATAGATATATTCAAATTCACAAGAAGTATGTTAAAGTTACAATATATTTATTACGGTTTATAATACTGACTTCTTAATTTAAATAGAATTATTGTTATTCCTAATATATTTGTAATACTGTCCCTTATTTTTCTCTCAGTGTAATGATCGCAGTTTAGAAATCTGTTGCCGAGAATGCTCACTTATCAAGTAAATAGATAGGTAAGAAAAGCAATTTAATTTAAAACAAAGAAAAGGTACTTACATTTTAAATAGAAGAAAAATTGAAACTCAACGTGGTCACCGAGGACAAATAATATTGATTGATAATAATACTGTTAATACAAAAGAAAAGAAGCTACCGTATGACACTACCAAATATTCAAGCTGACTGTGTTCTTCAATGAGTCGAGTCGTAACTGTTGCGTTCACACGTTGCGTCCGGTGACAAGTGTAACACATAAGTCAAAATGTATCCTCTGGGTGGGACGAGATCACAGTGTCAGGCTGTCAGAATTCTAGGAATTTATGACCTTGGCAAATTCCCAGAATGCATTAAACTATTGCTAGAAAGTTTTGTCTTCTACAATCGCTTCAAAGTCCATGGTACACGGAATTCCACCCCAGACATTGCGAGCGATCGACGATCGACCAAAATTGGCCTCGCGATGGCGATTGACTTGTTGGCCAACCCTGACATATAGGGACAGGGTATATGTGGGAAAATCTCTGTACTTTCCTCTCAATTTTGTTGTGAACTTTGAACTGCTCTCTCTATATATAGATATATATTTTTTTAAGTCTTTACCAAAAAAAAAAAAAAATAGAAAAGAAAAAAAAAGCTATTACTACAACCATGTACCTCTCCCATAGTATTACACTTCCTGAATTTAGAATAAATGGCTATGTGTCAGATGTAGAACAAAGTAATCTGCACATGAACTAAAATATTTGAAACCAAGGAAAATAGGGAGATAAAAAAATACCTCCTATGAAGTCTCCTGTCTTTTTTTTTTTTAATATATTTTTATTTATTTATTTATTTTTGACAGAGAGAGAGAGAGACAGACAGACAGACAGAGAGAGAACTGAACTGGGGGAGCTCCCAGTTCAGCATGTGGTTCTGCGCAGGCCGGGGCCGGGATTCGATCCTCGGTCCCCGGCGCTGCAAAGTGAACGCTTAACCCACTGAGCCATCCCGGCTTCCCCTAAGTCTCCTGTCTTGATAACAAGGCTAATTCAGGTTCAGTCCTTGAAGGCTGTGAACTATGTTCTCAGCAATTTACCAATTTACTGATAGCTTGGGATGCTTCCAAACATTATAGAGAATAAACTTAAGAACTAGCCAGAGATGGCCCCCACAATACCCAGTCTGGACACAAAGCCACTCTTAAGGGATGGGGGAAATGTATATTTTATAAATGTGATTCAAGAGGTATTGCCACCCACACCCCATTCTGGAACCAATGGGAAGTTGGAGCACTTAAGTGAGGACTATTCAGTACTGGCCAGAAGGTCCTAGACAAAATGTTGAGACAGAACATGCATGTACAGTGATCCCTCGTTTTTCGAGGTTAATGGGGACCAGAACCTTCCATGAAAGCTGAAAAACCGCGAAGTAGGATTTGCCCCTAGGAATTTTCTCATGGGTCGATGTCGCACCGGAAACCAATCACGCGCCTTTATGAGAGCCCGTGGGATGTACTCTAAGTCAACTCATCTCTTTGTTTGACATGCAGGGATCCTTCTCTCTCGCGCATCAACATGAAACAACGCTCCTTTCCGCAATGTGGCTGCCGACATGGTTGTATTTTTTCATTTTTATTTTTTGATGAATATTTTGGGAAAACCCGCGAAGCACTGAAGCCGCAAACCATGAAGCGCGAAGTGGCGAGGGAACACTGTACATGCAAATAAGACAGCTGCACTGTTAAGTTACAAAGCAGATAAACAGATGAAGGGCTTCCTCTTTAGGAGAGAGAAACTGGTTATCAATTACCATGAAAGTTACATAGGAATTAAAACGAATTACGGCCAATACACACTACAACAGTAACCAGGGTTCCCCACCACACAAAAGGTAAACTGTACTCATGCAGGTCATCTTCTGAGAACACTAGGAAATATTTTAAAGGTCTAGAACTATACAGGATGAAGAAACAAGGCCAGCTACCACTCACCTAATGCTCTATATACTGGGACACAAAATGATGGCCCTGATCCCCACAAACCTCACAGCCTCGTTGGGGAGAGACACTAACAGACAAGCATCTGTAGTAACTATTACATCAGAATAAACCTGTACCACTGCAGCAGCAAACAGAAACAGGGAAAGAGAAGGGATGGAAAAGGGAGGTATGGGTGTAGTACTAGGTATACAAGAAGGTGCACTTCTTGGAAGTCAGAAGACCTGGGTTCTAGTCCCGTGAGTTGTTCCACAACCACACCAATGAGTAAGGTGACCAGATTTTAACATTGGTAAAGCGAGACACCATTGACTGGGGGGGAGGGGGTTCTTGATTAAAAATTTGGTCTATCTCCCGCCGTTCCCTAGCTTATCGTGCATTCTTTCCAAAAATCGAGACTTTTTTAAAACGCTGCGGGACGCAGGACAAATTGTTAAAAATCGGGATTGTCCCGCCAAAAGAGGGACGTCTGGTCACCTTACCAATGAGCAAAGTACCTGACAGAAAGAAAGAACTAATAGCTGTTAATGCTATTTATATATCCTAGCACCTAACACATCTAGGCACTATGCCCGTCAAAGATAAGTAATGGTACTAAAGCAACTCCTGTTGACTGAGTCCTTCCTACGTGCCAAAGGGCTCGGGATGAGAGGATCATAAGACAAGTTCTGCCAGAATAGCTCAGCGGTTGAGCGCTTGCCTCACAATATGGGGAGATCTGGGCTTTGATTCCCTGCCCAGAGGCTGCAAACCCCATATGCTGAATTGCAGCACAACTGGTAACCACCGGATGGCTCAGCAGAGAAGGTTCTCACCTCCCATATGGGAGGCCCCTGGTTCACACCCAGAGAGGCCCCACATCCACCTGTGTGGAATGAAACCATGTCACAACTAATGATGTACAACTATGGAGACTGCTCTGGGCCCTCCCCCTTCTCTCTGACTCTCTGTCTTTCTCTCTCACCTTGTCTCAAACAAAATAAATCTAAAAATTTATAAAGAGACAGATAATTAGATGGATGGGCAGATGATTCATAGATAGATAGGCAAATGATTCCTAGATAGACAGACAGAGACAAGTCCTGGCCCTCAAGAAGCACAGCCCACTGGGAGAGGCGACCCCTAAGTATACAACAGTATATAGACACTGAGACCCAGGGTTCTGAGTCCTTCCCAGTTAATTAATAAGAGGAACCCAGGACTTAAACCCAAATTTGACTTAAAACTGAGAACATCAATCAGGCTGGGTGCAGGGAGTAGGTAATAGCAAGAAAATGAGGGTCAACTATCCTCAGACCAAACCCCTCTAATGCTCAAAATTAAGCCGAGCCCCCACGCACCAGCCGTCTGGGGGGCGACGGGGGAGCGACTCCTCATCAAAGGGGGCCCACAAGGGCGTGACTGGGAAGTTCCGAAGACTCTTTACCCGCCTTTCTGCCAACCCCCTTCCCTTGCCTTGCCCACCCCAACCCTGTTCCACGACCCCCGCGGTCCCCACCCGCCTCCTGGGACTCAAGGCAGCACCTTGGCCAGCGCGTGAGATCGCTCTCCAGGGCCGGGACCCGGGGCGTTGGCCTCCCGCGAGTACCGGTGCGCGGCAGCGGCCGCCGAGCTGCCAGGGGCCCCGGGCCGCTGCGGGGATCCGCAGCCGCATGAGCCCGCGAGGGAAGCCGCGCCCGCGCCGGCCCCGGCCTCTTCGCCCCGCGCCACCTCAAGCAGCAAGAGCAGCGGCAGCAAGAGGTCCACACGCGGCCCCGCGCGGGCTCCATGAGCCGGCCCTAGCGCGGGCGCAGCCATGTTGTCCCGCAGGTCATGTGACCCGCTGGGTCACGTGGCGCCGCCTTCCTTAAAGGGGCTGAGCCCCAGGCTGGGCCGAATAGGGCGTTGAGTTACCTACCCACGATTCAGGTTCCTCTTTTTGTTTTTTGTTTTAGTTATTTGGGTGCACCCCTCCTTGGCTCTGCTGACGTGAAAGTAGCAAAATCCTACAAACCTCATGATCTTCCACAGACGATGCGCCCCATTATGTCTTGGTTGAAAAAATTACAGTCACATTTGTTTATCCTTTCTATTCACTTTCTGTTTTTGAAATCAGCAGTACTCCTCCCGTATAAATACTAGGTTTGTATGGAGGAAGGTGAATACTTTCTGAAACGCTAGGGCTTCAAAGTCGTTTTTCTGTATGTATGTAAAGTATGTGTATAGGTACATCTTTTTTCTTGTAATTGAATTAGTAATTTTAAAAATGGTTATCTACCCTTTCATTAAAGCTTAAAAGTGTCCAGAAATGAAATGCAATGGGCCATGATTTGATCATCGTTGAAGCTGGTTTATGGGTATTTGCACATTTATTGTACTATCCTATATTTGAATTTTTTTTTTTTTTTTATTTTTTTTTTTATCTTTTCACATTTATAGAGAGAAATTATCTTTTTGTCTTCAGTGCATAGTTATTTCTATTTTACTTTTTGACAGATAGAGAGAGAGATAGAGACAGAGACAGTTAGAGAACCAAACTGTGGGAACTCCCCAGTTCAGCACGTGGGTCCCGCCTGGGCCGGAGCCGGGATTCGATCCTCGGTCCTCATGGCCTCAAAGCGAGCGCTCAACCCGCTGAGCCGTCCCGGCTTTCCCCTGAATTTTTTTTTAATATAAAGAAAAGTCCTATGGTGAGCATTTTGCAATACATACAAAAATCAAATCATTATTTTGTACCCCTGAAATGAATATTATGTTATATTTCAATTACATCTCAGTTTTAAAGAGATGAACATTTTTAACAAGTTCTTTCCTCCCTATTGGCTATTTTGCAGTTTGCCAAGAACTTGCACGCATTTTCTTTTAATTTTTTTTTATTTTTTATTTATTGTTTTTGACAGAGAGAGAGATATACAGAGTCAGAGACAGAGAGAAGGGGGAGGGCCCAGAACAGTCTCCATAGTTGCACATCATTGGTTTTTTCCTCATAGTTTCATTCCACAGGTGGGAGTGGGGCTGCACAGGGCAGGAACCTGGCCGGGGTCTCGCCCCAGTGAGAATTGAACGGGGGGCACTCCCCATTCAGCATATGGGTCCGCACAGGCCGGGGCCGGGATTCGATCCTCGGTCCCCGGGGCTGCAAAGTGAGCGCTTAGCCCACTGAGCCATCCCGGCTTCCCCTGCACGCGTTTTCTTACTTGAGATCCCCACCACTTGGTAAGAAACCGATCATTACCATTCCCATTTTACAGTTGGTGAGGCTAAGAGGTCAATGCTTTCACCAAGGTTTTATATATTCACAGCATGCAAAAATAGATTCTAGGGTCCAGGCCAGACAGAACCCTTTTCAATCTCTGCAAAAGTCCAGCCTTGGGGAAGCCAGGATGGCTTAGCGGGTTAAGCGCTCACTTTGCAGCCCTGGGGACCGAGGATCGAATCCCGGCTTTTTAAAGTCCAGCCTTGGCACATGCTGTGTCTGCTCCCTCTGAGACCTGCACGTCTTCGGTTCATGGTGCTGCGACACGATTCGGCAACATCCATTTTCGAGTTGCATCCTCATCCTGAGCCCACCCACGCATAAACCCAGCCTGGTGAGTTTGTCCCTTCCCCTGGAGTCCTTGCCCACATATGAAGTGCATGTCCCAAGTGAGTCCCTTCAAGTCAGTACCCTTCTGCTCACAGCCTGGCAGCCACAGGGAAGGCAGAGCAGCTCCTGGGGTGGGCAGGACCTGTCGCCTTTGAGGGAGGGGCTCCACAGAGTCTTTCCAACTGGGGAACTGAGTCCTCAGTAGGGAGGCATGGGCCAACTCAGGGGCTCTGGAGGCCCAGGGAAGTCTGAAGAGCCCCCTTGCTCTAGGACATCCACCTACATGTCCCTGCCCCGTGTTCCAGTTGCCAGGTGTTCCCAACCTGATCCCTGACTTCAGCATGGGAGACCTGCCGTGGCCGAGCATCCAGCATCTCCTTCCAGAGATCAGAGTTCTAACAATTCGATACTCAACCCGCCATGCAGCCCACATGGCCAGCCAGGCCATGGGTGACCCAGTCCCCAACCCCATCGTATGACCTGCTTTCTTTTATCACTTCCAGGATCAACTGTCCATGTGGGTCCTCTTGGAACCAGATGTCAAGATGTCATTTGAAGTGTGAGAGAGTTCCTGATGGCAACGCCTGTGAAAAGTACAGGAGCGATGGTCTAAGCAGGGGAGGCGGCAGAAGCCTCCAGAGTGTCATGCAGATCTGACACCTGTGAGAGGAGAGAGTGTTGGGCAGGAACAGCCTTGAATGTGGTGATAGTGGTGGTTAGTTTTATGAGTCACCTTGACCAGGCCAGGGATGCCCAGATACCTGGTTACACATCATTTTCAGGTGTGTCTGTGAAGATGTTTCTGGACGAGATTATTGTACTCATGAAAGCAGACCCCTCTCCTAGGTGGGCGGGCCTCATCCCATCCCTTGAGGGCCTGGATAGAACAAAGCGGTGGAGGACCTCCTCCTGAGCTGGCCTTGAACCCACCTGGGCTCTCAGGCTGCAGAACAACCCCTGACTCTCCTGGGTCTCAGGCTTGAGGATGGTAGGTCATAGGACTTTTCAGTCCTCCAAATCACATGAGCCAGTTCCTCATAATAAATCTCATTTGATGTATATTTGTGGCTATATAAATAGAGAGGTTTATAAACTCACATATAAATATATCTCCTGTTGGTTCCATTTCTCTGGAGAGCCAATGCAATATTCTATAAGCCAGTCCAATAGGAAATTTGAGAACAAAGATTTCTCATGAGAGGCGCCTGCATAGCACCAAGATGGCCACACCTTCATCTTCCCATGCTACTCAGTCATGGCTTGGAACTGCCCAGGAAGAGGGCATCTTCGATAGGAACACTGTGACTGAGCCCACAGCGGCAGCTGCTAGAGGCTGTTGCATCATGTGGTCCTCATGGCATGTTTGTTCTTCAAGGGAGCTCTGTGCACACACCTCCTAGCTGCTGCCGTAGCCGACAGACAAGGCTGGTGGTGACCCACCTCCCAGCTCTCATTCTTGCCGCGGTTCAGCCATGGCTCCCCTCTCACTGCTCCCAGGGGCACAGCAAGCACATCCCGCCGCAGTCGTCCACACTGGCTGCTTTCCCCTGCCACGCTCTGCCCTCCTCACGCCTGGCCCTTCCCCGTCAGTCAGGGCTTCCCACAAATGCTACCATCTCAGTGAGGCCTTCTCGGCCCCCAGATATAAAGTGATCCGCCCTTTCCCATTATGCTCTGCCACATCCCCTTGTCTTCTTCATGCACTTGTCACTACCGGAAGTGATCTTGTTTATCTCTCCCCCATGGGATCAGGTGCAGCATTTTAGCGCTCAATGCTACATCCTCTGTGCCTACATCAACACAGGGTATGTAGAAGTGCTCTGTCACTATTTGCTGAATGAATGAATGAATCATAGAAGGATTAAAAACCTTCAGACTGTGATAGGATGCAACCTATCGGTATTCCTCAAATAACACTGCTTCAGACACATTTCTCAGACCGACCCGGAGGGAGGTCAGGGTCTCTGTCCAGGCAGAAGAATGCTGCCTGAAGGTATGAGGCTCAGATAGATGTTCAAGATGTGACTGTGGGGAAGCCGGGATGGCTCGGTGGGTTGAGCGCTCACTTTGCAGCTCTGGGGACCAGGGATCAAGTCCCAGCCTCAGCCCGTGCGGACCCATGTGCTGAACTGGGAGCTCCCCCAGTTCAGTTCTCTCTCTCTGTCTCTGTATCTCTCTCTCTCTGTCAAAAACCAATAAAAAATAAATAAATAGATAAAAAGGAAATCTTAAAAAAAAAAAAGATGTGACTGTATGTCAGAAAGGTCTGCAACACGGACATGATAGCACCCACTATTCTATCCAGAACACAAGGACTCTGTGAGGTCCACATTTATTCAGCCAACAAGTATATAATGTGCGTTGTCTAATCGCTAAGGTTGAACCCAGGCACTGAGAATACAGCACTTCACAAAACAGATGAGAACTCTTGCCCCTGTGGAACTGATATCAAATAACTTAAAGCATGTGAAATACTTTGACTGTTGCTTGATACAGAGGAACAGCTCAAAAATCATTAGTTATGATTATATTACCCTTTCTAATCTACTTAAGATACAAAAATGAGCATTCCAAAGTTTCTGTTTTAATGAGAGGACACTTTCCTCTGTATACTTGTATTTCAATAACAAAAATGAGGCAGAAGCGTTACACCACGTGGTTCCTTCATGGGCAGCATTCTTCAGAGTCGCGGTGAAATCAGCTCCTTGGAAAACCTGGTCTTTTAACGCTTTTTTGGTTTTGCACATTTGTGCTGCAAACAAGGAGGAAAATGCGTAGAGAGAAAACTTTTTATTTCCTTTTTGTTTGTTCTTTTCTTGCTCATATGGTTTTGTCTCTCCCACCCTGAAAGCACTAGAAAAAAGGGGTGGGGGAGGGGGATTCCTTAAAATGCAAAGAAGACAGGTGCATTTTAAGGGCACACAGACAGAACAGGAACTGCAGAGGAAAGAATGGTTCTGGTTCTGGAAAGGACTGGAACCCAGTGGAGAACAGAACCAGAGCATGGGAGTGGTGGCAGACCCCAGACCTCATCAACAGCTGTCCTTGGCCTTCACTCTGGGAGCCCCCCTGCTACCACCTCTCCAAGGTCCGCGGTCTTTCTAACTTTGGCTTCGCTGCTCCTGCTTAGTCACAGTCCAGTTCCTGTTTCCAGAATGCTCGTGAACCTCTGTGGCCTCCACCGTCCTGCACAGCCTGGTTCCACACTCAGTGTGCTAACACCCCAGCCATCCATTTCCCCGTCCAACCGTCACGAAGAGGAAGTCTGCTTTGCCAGGCTCCTCGTTCTCACACCACCGCCCACCACAGACCCCAGAGAGCCTGCGGTTTCACTGCACGGAGTCAAGTTGTCATCTCTGGTCCAATCAGGTATAATTAGAAATTCAGGAAGAGCCTGTCGTGTGCATCAGCAACGATTGGTGGGCCCAGATGCCATTCAGCTGTTCCAGGGCGGGCCCAAGAATTCGCATTTCTATAATAACAAGTTTCCAGATCTAAGCTGGGCCATTTGTAAACCACTGCTTTCCTAAAATAAGCCCCTGGCACTACCCTCCACTACCTGTGCTGGGTGGGGGCATTTTCCTGTTAGCCATGCTAACGGCACGGCAAACACTGTGATTGACAACTCCAGTACAACCCATAATTTAACTTCTCCATACTTTCCTGGTATCTTCCTGATGTTCCTGAACAGTGATGAGTGGAGAGAAACATGAGAAGAAGCCAGCATGGCACCAAAGGGAGTTTAGAGCGAGTAAAAGTTGCTTTATGTGCCTTTGGAAAGAAAGGAAGGAAGAACATAAGACATAGTCACCGTTCGCTTCTACATCCTAGCTTTCAAGTTTGAAATCAAATAAAATGAGGGAGAAGAAAGACTCGCAACTTTTTCAAGGAGAGCTCAGTGGTAAAGGGGAATATTTCATATATGTAATGTGTGTACATACTTATAGGTCTCTCTATATCAGATGTCCAGACAATAGTGGTTTTACTTTTAGTATCCATTTAGTTTGAAAACGAAAACAGTACATTAGCAAAGGAAACTACCTACTAAACTAAGGTGACCAGACGTCCTGCTTTTTAACAATTTGTCCTGCATCCCGCGGTGTTTTAAAAAAGTCCCAATTTTTGGAAAGAATGCATGACAAGCTAGGGAACAGCAGGAGATAGACCAAATTTTTAATCAAGAACCCCCTTCCCCCGGTCAATGGTGTCCCGCTTTACCAATGTTAAAATCTGGCCACCTTATAAAACGCATCAGCACCTGTATACCTTTGAAAGGTACAAATACATATTTACATTTTCAGGCTTCAAACAATACTTCACATATAAATGAGCTCCCAGTTTTTGTAATTACTTTTTGGTCCCCAGGGGCCTGGGACCCAAAGCTTGGCAATCACTGAGGAAGAAACTTCTTTCTGGGGAGACAAAACCCATCACCCAACCTTGGGCAGCCTTGCCCATGGGTTACTGTCAAAGGCTGGGCTTTGGGTTCCAGCCTCTATTTAGGGGACTTGAAATCTAGTCACTAAACTTCTAAGAGCCTAAGTTTCCTATTTTGCCTACATCATAATCGGACTTTGCTGAGATCAATTAGACACGCATAAGAAGGGAAAGAAACACCAGTTGTGTTATTATTGGCATCATTTCGATGCTGAGACATTTCCATTCCATAATATTGCTTCTGAAATCTGGATGCTATGATCTGTACTTATAAGATGATAATGCTTCCTTTTTCCTCAAAAAGAAAATTGTTTTCAAAGCAGAGGTATACAAGGGCTGTCTGGAAAAATAAAATCCAGCCATAAATGCTTCTACTGTGCATGTCATATGGCTGGATACTTTCTGGACAGCCCTCGTATATTTCAGTAAGTGGTCTTAGTATCCAGGAAGGATGGCTTTACATATTCCTCTAATCAACAAATAATATATAGATTTATTTTTTTCTCCTCGTTTCTATCTCTTGAAATGTGCTACTGTAGTCTCTACAGGCTATAAGACAAGACCCTGACAGGCAGAATGATGTTCCCCAAAGATGTCCATGTCCTAATCGCAGAAACTATGACTATGTTACCATACGTGGCAAAAAGAATGCTGCAGATGTGATCATGTTAAGGTCCCCGAGATGGGAAGATTATCCTGGGTTATTGGGGTTTGCCCAGTGTAATCACATAGGTCCTTAAAGGCAGCGGGACCACCCCCGGCTATGGTTGGAGGGAAAGGTGATAGCGGAAGGGAGATGCAACATTGTTGATTTGGAAGGTGGGGAAAGGGGCCCCAAGCCAAGGAATGTGAGTGGGTGGCCTCTGGAAGGTGGGAAAAGCCAGGAAATGGACTTCCCCTGAGAGTCCCCAGAAAGCAACGCAGCCCTGCTAACAGCACCTGCATTTTAGCTCAGTGAGACCCATGTCGGACTTCCAACCTACGGAAGTGTAAGATAATAAATCTGTGTTCTTTGAGCCACTCCCTTTGCCATCATTCGTTATGGCGGCCATAGGAAACGAACACGGATATGAATTCTAGTGCCCACGTTATCGCTCAATGCCGGCTGGAAGTCACAGGGTATCCCTGCTAGAATCAGGTGATGGTGGGCTCTGGTTGGGGCACAGCTGGACCGGGGTGGGTCTGAGCATGAGATGGGGGCTGTGCCCCTCACCTGCTCACCCTCACTCTTCTCCCTCCTGGCTAGGAAAGTGTGAATGGCGTTGCATGGGAGCTAGGTAGGAACTGGAGGGTGAGGGCAGCCCTTTAGGATTCAGGCACAGACAATCTGAGCTCAGAGGCTAGCTGTCTAGGGGAGCTCTGAGAAATGCCCACTGCCTAGCCCCTGGAGATGCTGGGGGCCTCAGCTCTCCCTTTGAGAGACAGGAAGTCACAGGCCCCAGCCAACGCCAGTCCAGGCACCTCACAGGCAGACTCTCCAGCTCCTTCTCCACAGGCCTGATGCCTTCGTGCCTATAAAGCTGATTCTCTAACTTTCAACAGCCACCCTGAGGCCCCAGGCCAGTTAAAACCCAGATGGCTGGGACCCACTCTCTGAATTTCTAATTCAGTAGATCTGGGGTACTGCTCCAGAACTCTTTCCCCACAAAATGCTCACGTCGCTGGGCATGAAATGAGTAAGAGCATAGGACTCCTATGGTCTTTGCCACTTACAAGTTGAGAGATCTTGGGCAACTTATTTAAATTTTGAGATTCTTCACTTTCTCCATTTATCAGATAGAGTTCATAAAACCCACCTCTTAGGACCAGGATGAGGACTAAAATACAATGAGTTACGTAAAGTACTTAGACATAGTAAGACCTCAATAAATGGTTTCTACTATATGTGTTTATATTTATGATGATGATGATGATGATGAAGGCTGTTATTAAGTGTAACATGTATAAGATATACTCATAAGCCAATAGGCAGGCAATAAATGTCTCCTCAGAAACTGTCTCCTGTAACTGTCAAAAACTTCCTCAAGGGGATGCCAGGATAGCTCAGCAGTTTAACTCTTGCCTTGTAAGTTCGAGATCCGGGATTTGATTCCAGGCCCCAGGCAGTGCAAACCCATATGCTAAAGTCCAGGGATTTCTAACCCTGTGCCCGCGGGCGCCATGGCGCCCGCGGCCCGATTTGTGTGCGCCCGCCATTATTTGACTGCATCAGAAGTTTTTCATAAACACTAAGTAAAACTATAATTTATTTTTATACATTTGTTAGAATTTTAAAATATTGTTTGAGTATCTACACAGGTCTATTATATTCGTTGGTATGTTTGTGATATCGTATGTATAAGTTTTTCCCTAGCTTTCGCCTTTGTGCATGTCGCGTCTTGTGTAGCCGCTGCGCTCTTTAAACTCTCCTCCACCCAACCGGGACACACGAAGTTGCCATTTTGATTGCGGTTGCTGGACTGATCGGGTCGTGACGGTTAGCTAGGATCACAGTGTTTTGATATATTCGATTTTAAATGAACTAAAAGTGAGGTAGGTCATCTATTATTATGGTGGCAATTTGATATGATATTGTAGTTCTATAACTATTTTTATTTTTATTTTTTTAGTCCTAAAATGAGTGGACCAA